>SNQJ01S0057500.1:55768-68143 GCA_010110895.2 Picea sitchensis | reverse complement strand
AATTAAAAATAAATTAGTTGCAACTAGAAGTGGAAAATTTACTATTTGTGGATAAAGTGGACAAAGTGGTTAGAAGTGGGTTAGCCCCAAAATAAGGAAGTTTGTTAGAAGATAAACCCTAGAGGAAGCTACTTGGAGAGTATAAATAAGAGAGAAAAGGTCTCTTATGATAATGGATCTTTGAACATATTGAATATCCATGATCTTGTGAAATGTTTATTGCAGGTACCCATTGATCCATCTGAAGTTACGCAAGTTTGAGGTAGCAAAGAATATTTGACGGTGAAAGTTTCAGAGCTTCATAAAAACCCTAGTTTTTGAAGTGTATACAGGATGACAGTGGAAGAGATCATATATGTACATGGGCTGCAGTGAAGGAAGGCACATGTATATGTAGGCTGACAGTAGAGGAGGTCGTGTACAAGTGAAAAATTCATGAAGACTTGAGATGATGTTGATGCAAGGTCCCTGAAGTTTGAAGCAAGTTTCGGATCAACATTCTACAGGTTCAGATCATCTACAAAAGTTCTGGTATGGTTGCATTATTGTTTCTAATGATCACGTATTCTTATCGTATGGTGAAATCTTGAAGCATTCTTGGTATGGTTTTTTTGAGATCTGGATATGGTATATGTTGGCTGGTTGATTGAGTGAGAAACACTCTAATGTATGGTACAGTTATGATATGGTTCTTATAGCCCACACCTTTTAGATACTTGTACTTGGTTGAGGGATATGTATGATGATGTATGCATGACACAGGCATGTTGCAGTGATAGGTTGGATGCAATGATAGCTTACTGGTGGATGTGACAGAGGCAGGAAAGTTTCAAAGGTGTAGAAGAATGGATGCCCTAGTGTTTTGAAGGTGTACACAGGATGACAGTGGAGGATGTCACGTACATACATGTGTTGCAGTATAGACAGGTCATGTACATACATGTGTTGTAGTATAGACAATATGTCTACCTATTGATAGCTATTTTCTATCTACAATATGGGTCTTGTACTTGAGGGTTGGATTCCTCTTCTTAGTTGGTGCTGAGATCTGCAAGTTGGGTCTTGTATTGAGAGTTGGTGCTCTTTTCAGTTGGTGTTGATAATACTCAGAGATAATAGTCTTATGTAACACATAATACAAAAAGTTTACACATATATCTGGTGTTCTTTGTGTCTATTATGGTGATGGTTTATATATCTCTATTTTTGATGAATGTTGTTGATACATGTAAGTAGCTAAGTATGAATGAATAATATGTTCCTAACTAAAGTTTTGAAAGAAGTGTAAAAAGAGATCTACACTTATTCACCCCCCTCTCAGTAAGGCCAGTGTGTCCAACAAGGTTGTTGGGCATATTGGTAGACAGAATTAGAAAATCCTTCAACACATTTGAACCACCACCCTGAGAATCAAGGAATGCATTTGATCCAAAGAGCTTGAGACTCTTATTTGTAGAAGGAAGGAAGATAATTCTTCTGAACACTTTTGTGGTTAGGAAAACCATATTGTTTTCCTTCTCTAACTACTTGGATTCTTCTCGTCTTGGAATCCAATATTTGTGTGCACTAGGATACCAACTCCTTGAAGTCAAAGACTTCTGGTGCACAACCAAAGTTAACAATACCTATATTTTAGAGTATATTCTTTTGATTTTCTTCTAGACTTTTGTTCATAAACCACTAATAAGAAGTTGACGAGTGAAAACTCTTATCTTTCCTCATGAAAGAGTTAAAGATATCACCACAAAAGGCTCCTTTTTCCTTCTATTTTCCATACTTTGTGTTTCTTTAATGCACTTTGATATATGTGAAACTATAATAATGAATTATGGAGCCCAAATCATTAAAGGGCCAAGTGCATGGAGGGTAATTACTAAAATGCCATTTCCACACATACAAATTACCTTTGAAATACGAGTATTATAAATAGAAGCCTTAAGTAGCTCTGTGAAAACCGTGATATTTACTTCCCATTATTCCTAAATTGTTTCCATTTCCTTATAAATCAGAGCAAAATAATGTCCCATAAATTACTCTTGATTATCGTGCAAAGTAAGTGGCTTACATAAATCAGTTGTGCGAAACTATTGAGAGTGTGGTGGTGCGAGAGTGTGGGAAGTGGAAGTGATATGAATTCTTTGCACTAAAGGGTTGAAAATAGACTAAGTATGGGAAGTACGGGAAGGTTCATGTGCGGAGTGTAGAAATGCAGGAGTATGGGAGGAAGAGTGGTGTGAGTTCTCTGCACTAATAATTGAGTGGTGTGAGTTCTCTGCGAGGAAATATTTTGCAGAGTGTGGAGTGGATAATTGTGCGAAGTGTGGAAGTATGGTGATATAAAAAGGCTCCACACACATAAAAAAATGGCTAAGTATAAGAAACTTTGAATTAATAAAATTAAGGGGATAATGGATTGAGATAAAATTTATGCAAGACATGGATTGAAAGGTGAGACATAAAATGGATCAACAAATATCTACACGGAAGGAATTCAAAAATACCTCAAGCAATAAGTAACAAGGAGGATCCTTCATGGAGATATTCATATGGAGAATTACATATGGACACAATCAAATACATATCTAGAAAATTCAATTCATGGACTTCCTATAGAGAGGGGTTTCTTTTGAAAGGGTCTTCAAAGATTTTGACTATAATTTTTTGTATTAGTATTTCAAATTGTATATATAATAAGAGAAGTGGAAATGATAAGGTATAAGTGTCATCTAACATGATGACAGTTACAAAATGTAAATATAATCTCTTGTTTTATAAAATAGAGATCCATTGAAGATATAAGTACTTTTTCCCATTGTATGATGATACTATTATTTCTATGAAAATAAAGAGTAGAAGGCAATTTTGGACTCATGAATGTTTGAAAGTGTGTATGGGACTTTTCTTCATATGCTTTTGTTACATGAGTTTCTTGGATGGTTACCATATGACCTATTTTCTATGCTTCTCATTTGAGGTTCTTATACATTTATGATTTCTAATAGATACAAGGATAATGTTACTGGTGTAGCCTGCGACTATTTGTGATTCAATATGTACCTTTATTGTTCCAACATATTATTGATTGACACAAACTATTTCTGCAATCAATTATACTATTTCATGTTGTGTCTATCTGATTAGATTTGCTCCTAATCAGGATAGGACAAGATTAGATTAGGATAGATATTTCAAATTCAGTCTTAGATAGGCAAATTCAATTTTAATAAGAATATTGTGGAGGACAATATTTCCTCAAGTTTTTAATTGAAAACCCTTAAGTGGAAACCAGACCCACATACTGGTCGGAAAGTGTCACCCCAGACAAGAGTAGGTCTAATTGGGACTTTCCATCGATCATTTTCCCTTTCTTGCTTGATAGACCATTTGGACCCATCAACAAGTGGTTATATGTTGATGCATGCATGTTTAATTAGTTGCATCCATTTTTATTGAAATTGTTTTTAGATGTGTTGGCACACTTACTTATATTGAGAAGGGGGGTGAATCAGTATAGGACTACTTTTTATTTTATTACAATATTTATGTTACTTTACCAACCATAGTAGTTAAAGATAAAAACACAACCATACAATCCATAGTACACAAAGATTTAACATGGAAACCCAAATGGGAGAAAACCAAAAAATATTTTTTTATATATAATCATGTAGTAACCAACCTACAAGAGACACCATTCCCCTTAGCTGAGCACCAACTCAAAACTTGTCTATATGCACCAACCTACAGTTGTTATATTTGCAAGCACATACCTGTAGGAGACACCAATCCCCTTAGTTGAACACCAACTCAACAATCTTTAGGAATCAATCTACTAAAGATACCAATCTCCTCAATCTGTCAATAATGTCCTCAATCTATCAATAATGTCAAATCTTTTCTTTCCCTCAAGCCTTCACTTGCATAAAATTGTTTCTCTGTCTCTATTGTCACACCACCTTCTGTTCAAATTCTGCTTAATTTTAGAATTTCCTTAAACCTTGCACCTCTCGACCATCCTTATATGATTACCTTAGCTTCCTTTCATTCTCTGGCATCCTCAAATATTCTCTTCACACAATCCACACTCACTTCCTCTACACTCTTCACCCTTCAAACACCCACTAAAAATGGATTCAAACAATCATATTTATATATTCCATGCTTCCATGGATTTTTCCACATAAAAAATATGTCCATGAGGTCGATTACAGATCTTCTCAAAATAGGGGCTATCACCAATCCTTTCTCTATTCACGTTACAAACCTTGATGCTCAACAATCATCCAATATAACCTTGACTTGATCTCGATCGTCATTTTTTTCTTATTCTCTGTCTAATACAACATATGAACAATCTCATTGCTCAACACCCATTGGATTTGGCTCCTAATCAATTCTCATATGTTGATCTTGTTTTAGTATATCGATACCACTGAGTCTTCAAATTACAACCACTGTCCGATCATATCTCGAATTGAACCTCAAACATTGATCTAATTATCTACCCATCAATACACACAACACATACCTCATCACTCAACAGTCATTTGATCTGGACCTTGAGTTGATCTTGACCATCGTTCTTTTTACAGACCATGCAACTACAACGCACAACCATCGTTCAATCATATTCTTAATTAAATCTCATCCATTGATCTCATACAACATAGATTCAATGTTGATTGACTAATATGGAATATGATTCAATCTTAGTTGTTGCTCTGTCATATTGATTATTTATTCTATACATACTTTCACGGTCCCTATAATACACCTTCGCATTCTTCCACACTCACTTTGCACCCATACTCAGTCAATTTCTCGAAGTCTCACCGCGGATCTACGGGTTTAAGGAATCTGTGATCAAAATCCCACGAACTTCAGAATACATCTTCATGTTCCACTGCACTCACTTTGAACCCATACTTAGACAATTTCTTACAATTCACTATGCTCTGCGACATCTATGTCCACCTGGTTCATTCTTGACACTTAGTCAATTTTTGAGTTCTTACCGTGGGCCATGATTCTATGAAATTTTCCTGATTCAATTGTCTATGACCCCGATATCATATGTTCGACCGATTCCTTATACTTAACCGTTTTTTGACATCTTATTGTGGTTCCGCAGGTTCATGATCATTTCTTCACATACTCTCAATTCTTCGATGCTTCATTATCTTTGTGATGTCTTGATACTTAGTCATTTTTTTAGATCTATTATGTTGATGTTGCAGATGAGATCACTTCCACATGGAATTATTCTTCATGTATACTATATGACATGTCATCGATACATGTCCTGACATGTGGCATCAATGCAGTCACAAACATTCTTCATCTAGAGTTGTTCTCCTTCAACTCCCATTCATATTTCTCTTATTCCCACAAAGACATTTACACTTTTTGCACACAATTCTTGCAGCTCGAAAAGTCTCTACTCTCTTCTTCCTCTATCTAGTCCAATTCATATTTTCGATGCTTCCTATGTTTTTCTAGTTAAATTCTTAGATTCTCCCCCTGTCATATCTCATTCCTCAATTTCTTCAGGGTCATTTCATTCATATTGCCTTTATTCACACAGAGTAGATATGCAGAAACTCATTAACACGACACATGGAGGAATTCATAGTCTTCCTCTCTCATTGACAATAATCAATCACCCCCTTCCTGTGATATCAATGACAACCATGATTTTCATACTCATGTCTACCTTTGACATCAATGACAACATAATTTCTAGTAAAATCCCCCTTTGCCATTGATGGCAACATGTAGTTGTTTTGGCACTCCTCTGGTTCTTGCACATTCCTCTTTATGAAAATATCCCCCTTTCTATGTACTCTCCCCCTTTGAAATCAATGTCAAATGGATATTATCCCCCTTTGAAATCAATGTCGAATGAATATTCTCCCCCTTACATTGTACGCTTTATTCTTTGTTCTGCAACCAACAACCTTCTCGTCTTTCTGTAACTCCCCTTGAGCTCGTGTTGCTTCATGAAGCTTTAGTGATTGGATGGCATAGGTACCACCCCCAATTTTTGTCTGAGTTACTCAAATACTTCTCTAGGAATATATTTTGTAAATATATCAACAACTTGTTAATTTGTGCCAATATATTTCGTCTTGACATTTTTTCATGTGTCTTTCTCTCTTAAGAAATGATACTTGATTGGAATGTTCTTTGTCTTCGAATCTATGACAAGATTCTTGGATATATTTATTGTGCTAGTATTGTCACATAGTATTGATATTGGTCGATCATACTCTACCTGAATTTCCTTCAACGTTTGTTTCATTCAGAGTACGTGTGTACAATAGGATACTGTTGCAATGTATTATGCTTCTGTTGTAGATAAAGAAATTGATGATTGCTTCTTGCTGAACCAAGACACTAGATTGTTTCCCAAAAAGAACACTCTACCACTAGTTATCTTTCTATCATCCACACTGTCTGCCCAATATGCATCTATGTAAGTTGTCAGAGTAAAGTCTTTGGGATATCATAAACCAAAGTCCAGTGTGAATTTCATATATCTGAATATTATTTTTACTGTCTGTACATGTGTTTCCTTTGGTGAAGCTTGAAACCTTCCAACTAACCCTACTGCTTTCATTATATCTATACTTGAATTTGTCACATATAGTCGGTTGCCTATCATTGATCTGTACTGAGTTGGATTAGCTTCCTTCGATTCATCCTCTTTGCTTAGTTTACAACCAGTTACCATGGATGTGTTGATAGGTTTGCAGTATTCCATTTCAAACTTATTCAACATCTCCTTGATGTATTTGGTCTGAGAAATAAATATTCTTTTGTTGGTTTGAGAAATATGCAACCCTAGGAAGAAGAACAATTCTCCAAGCATAGACATGTCAAATTATTTTTTCATTTCTTCTACAAACTTTTGACTCATTATATCAGCATTACTTCCAAAAATGATATCATCCACATAAACTACAATGATCAACATCTCTACACTATCTATTTTGATGTAAATATTGTTATCTATTGTTCCTCTTTTGAAACCTTGTTGCTGCAAGTACTTGTCAAGTCTTGAATACCATGCTTTGGGAGCTTAATTTTATCCATAAAGTGATTTCTCCAATCTGCAAACATAATCTTCATTTTCTGACAATAAGAATCCTTCAGGATTTTATATGTACACTTCTTCCTCTAAATCTCCATTCAGGAATGTTGACTTGACATCCATATGATACACCTTAAAATTATTGAAGCTTGAAAATGCCAAAAACATTCTAATGGCTTCTAGTCTTGCAACAAGTGCAAAGGTTTCTTCAAAGTCAATACCTTCTACTTGAGCATACCCTTTACAGACCGAGCTTGATTTATTTCTTACTACTTTTCCATCTTCATCCAACTTATTTTTGAATACCCACTTTGTACCAATCACATTTTTATCTTTGGGTCTTGGGACAAGTTCCCATGTTTGATTTTTCTCAATATAGTTTAACTCTTATTCCATAACATTAACCCAATGTTGATCATTAATGACTTCTGCAAAACATTTAGACTCTATTTTGGAAAGTAAAGAGAGATTAGCTTGTTCAAAACTACTTAGCCATTTTCTCCTAGTCTAAGTCTGAGCATTTTTATCACCAAGAATTAAGTATTCTAGATGATTTTTCTACACAAACCTTCAATGTGGTGTTTGTGTATCTTGGCTTTCTATTTCTTCTTCCTCTTCTTATTCATTCTATTGTTCTTCTTCCTCATATTATTCTTTTTCTTCTTTGTTGTAATATATTTCTTCTGCTTCTAGTTTGTTCTTGTGTGGTATTTCTTCATCTATTCTAACATTAACATTTTGAACAATATTCTGCAGTATTTTTTTGTAACATCTATAGGATTTGTTTCTTGATGAATATCCATTAAAAATTCCTTCATCTGCTCTTGAGTCAAACATTCCTATATCCTCATCATCTCGTTTGATGTAACACTTGCTTCCAAAGATTCTGAAGTGTTTGACAGATGTTGGTCGACCTTTCCATAACTGATAGGATGTCTTGTCACTGTTGACTTTGATTTTCCCTGTGTTTAGAATATAGACAACAATGTAAAATGATTCTCTCCAAAAAAAATTTGGTGAAGTGTTTAACATATGTTGATTGACCTTTCCATAACTCATAGGGTGTCTTATCACTGTAGACTATGATTTTCCCTATGTTTTAGGATGTAGAGAGCAGTGTAATTTTCTTCTCTCCAAAAACTGTCTAATAATTTTGCTTCATTCAACATTGTCTTGGCGATCTCTTGTACATGTATGTTTTTTCTCTCAACTAATCCATTTTGTTGAGGAGTTCTTGCAACTGCATACTATCTTTTTATTCCATGAGTTTCACATAACTCTTCAAATTCATTGGATGTGAACTCACCTCCATTGTATGATCGTAAACATTTTATTTTCATATCGGTCTCATTATCAACTAAAGATTTGAAGGTTTTAAACATTTCAAATGTCTTAGCTTTATTTTTTAGAAAGGCAACCCAAGTCATTCTTGTATAATCATCAATGAACAACATAAAATAGATTTCTCCTTGCAAGATTTTTGTTCTTATTGGTCCTCAGAGATCTATATGCACAAGTTCTGATGACTTGGATGTTGCATATTCCTTTGTCTTGAAGCTCACCCTTAATTGTTTTCCACAATGACACTACTTGCAAACAATGTTAGATGGTTTCCTGATCTTGGGAATATATCTTACTTCTTTTTTGGTACTTTTTTTTACCAAGTTGTCAAAGTTCATATGACCCATTCACTTATGCCACAACCAAATTTCATCTATCTGACTCATGAATAATTTTTCTCCATTAATTTCATCAATAATGTATACATTGTTTGGGTTTATGATTTATTTTGCAACCAACTTGCATGAATTTTATTTTCTGATCTCACATTCTCGGGAGTCAAAAGTAAGAGTGTGTCCTTGGTCACACATATGGCTTACACTGAGAATATGTTTCAAGTTTTCAACACACATAAACTTTTCAAAATTATCTCTTCCATTTTCAATACTAAGAGTGCCCTTTGCAACTATCTTTGAACTACCATTGTCTCCACAAGTAACAATGTCTTCATTGTTCTTCAGGGTGATAAACTTTGTTCTATCTCCTATCATATGACTGGATCACCCATATTCAATGACCCACTTATGCTTATTCTTTTGTGCATTAAGTGAAGCTTGAATGAGCTGGTATTTTTCTTTCTTTTGTTCCCTTTGTTCTTAATTTCTTTCCATGATTGTTGAGGCTTCCTCTTTCTGATTTTTCCTGAAATCACTTCTGCAGAATTTTTCTATATGCCCGTAATTGTTGCAGTTATAACATATGATGTTATAGTTCAACAAAGGAGAAAAAGAGTTGTAGTTTCTCCCTGAGAATTCATGGTTATCTTTGTTGTTGTTCCTCATGTAACCACCTCTTACACTTGTTCTAGAATCTATAGATTTATGACCAAAACCATTGCAATAATAAAAATAACCAAAGAAAGAATTTTGGTACCTAATTGTGTGATTCCATCTTGATGGGAGAGCCTTCCTGATTCTATCTTTGTGAAAAATATTTGTATTTTGTGGAATATAATGTTCTTCCTTCCTCTTTTCTTCAACCTTCATAGATTTTTTGAGTATATTGACATAACTCTTGGTCCTTTCTTCCACTAATACATATAGGCTAAAACATCGATGACCTATTACAACGATTGTGATAAAATCAATTTTTTTGTCGAAAAAAAATAAAAATGAAATTTTACGTTTTTTTTTTTAAATTAGTCCCGATAACGTCGCAATTTCGACGTGTTCTAAGGTCGTCGGAAGTACGACAACAAGTTCTGACACTTTAATATAGTTTTTTGTAGGTCAACATAGCGGTCATTGAATTCTAAATGGCCAACCTTAATTTATGGTTATAGTCGTCAGAATTCTGACGATGACGAATCTATAAATTAGTTAATTCGAACCGAATTTGGACTAATTTGTTACAATTGTGACATATTTTATGTCTTATAGCTCTACTAATGTTCATTTTTATGTCAAGGTTTGCTTTTTGATTAAGACATCGAACTGATATTTGATCTACTTTGTGATCATTGTTGAAGGCATGCAAGAGGATTTTAGACTTTGAAGGTTAGTTAAATATTTTTTTCTTTTGTCTCCTTTAATATTTTATAACCTTATACGTTTATGTAGATTTTATGTCGTCTGTGAACATGCTAATTGTTCCATGCATATATGTGACTTGATCTCTTTCCCTAGTTCTATTATGTCGTTTGATTATGTTACTTGGTTATGGTGAAGCTTTGAATCTTATGTGGTAAAATATATTGTATGGTTTGGTCTATTGCATTTAAAGAATTGAATAGATATAGCACATCATCACTAAACTTTATAACATAATCGTCTCAATATTTTGGTTGTGGTGAAGAATGTGGAGATATTATGGACAAGGTGACGAGAGATGTTATTTCCCTTGCGCTAAATGCGGGAGCACAAAAGTCAAAAGAATTTTAATACAAATAGTTGTAAGACATTGCAGAACCCATGGGCACGTTGAAGGTGGACCGAACGAATATCGTCCCTTGGTAAACTATATATTCATTATTATATCTTTATATTGATTGTATTTATAAATTTTTATATTGTTTAAATATTTCTTATGCAGTACACTAATTTTGCATGATTGTTTGTAATTATAAAGTCAGGCTGGCCCCCTAAGCGTCTGAATGCGCCAAGTACTATCAGAAATGATGTTGTACTACAAGGTGCCGAGGAATTTGGAGTGTCGAATATTGAAGATCAAGTTAATGATCCTGTGGAAGAAGATGACAATAATAACAATATAGTTGAAGACGATGGGACAAATGAATTGATCCAAGACTTGTTCCCTCGATTGGACGAGGATGATGATGAGGACATTGGTGATCTTGACGTACCTTTGCTAGAGAAGGCAGAAAAAACACTTTATGAAGGTTCAAAAGAAAATATTCTTTCTGCTACATTATTGTTGGTGAACTTAAAGGTTTTGAATGGTTTCTCAAACAGTTGTATGACACAGATCCTAAGGTATGTAATATGGTTCATCATCACATATACATAAAGGTTGATTTTTTTTGTTTTGTTTTTAGTTTTAATTAATTTTTGAAATAAGAATTAAATATTTACAAATTATAACATTCTTTACACTAATTACTTTTTGTTTATGGCATAGATTGTTAGGTGAATTTATGTTACCATCGTCAAATATTTTACCTCGCATATACCGAGATTTAAATGCCATTATGAAAGAAATTGGAATGGAGTATCAAGCTATAGATGCATGTCCCAATGATCATATTATATACTATGGACAACATGCATAGAAAACAGAATGCCCGCAATGTCAAAACAATAGATATCGAACCGATCAACTAACAAAAAAGGTGCCTCATAAGGTTCTTCATCATATTCCCATAATTCCATGTTTGCAACGATTGTTCCGGTGCGAAAGCATAGCACAGTTTATGGATTACCATGCACGTACTAGAAGTGGAGATGGTGTTCTTTGAATGCCTGTAGATGGTTATGCATTTAAGGAAATTGAGGAAAAATGGCCAGTTTTTAAAGATGAACCTCATAATGTTAGGCTTTCATTGGCCACTGACAGTGTTAATCCATTTGGGGAGCTCTGGTCTATTTACTCAATGTGGCCAATTTTTGTTATCAAAAATAATATTCCTCCTTGGATGTCAATAAAGAGGGAGCACATAATGTTGACAATGATTGTTCCAGGTATGTAATGTTATCATTGTAACATCCCGCTCTGGCGCACTGAGAAAACTTACTCTTTGAGGACACTTGCTTGCAAGTGATCTGGACTTTTATGATGTTAAACCATTTATACTTGATTATGATGTGATTGATAGATGACATGATGTTTTACTATTTGATGTAGACAGGTGCTATTGACTTAGTTTTATTGAGTGTGCAGGGTTTTTGACCTTGAGGATGTAGAGGCATCGATGGAACCCCTTGGACTCCGGATTGAGTTAGGGAGTGTGCTATTTGGGTTGATTTATTTACTGTGATATTTCATTTATTTGATGATTTGATGTTGACATGTTCTGACACGATTGTCGATGATGCAGGCTGACGATAGCTTGCCGACCAGACTCGCATATGGAGTACAGGGGCCACACACGAATTCCAGAGAGGTTGAGGGAGAGGGGTGGACATCAGCCCTGTCACCGCCTACTAGCACTCCCGTCGTGGCTCGAACTGTAGGTTAACGATTACCTAGTTCGAGAGGATCCACGATGCTGTGAGGGCAGACTGCGACAGTCACTCAGGATGATTCTAAGGGGTGCGCAATAAGGC
>SNQJ01S0057500.1:16009-35621 GCA_010110895.2 Picea sitchensis | reverse complement strand
TGGCTAACATCAAAGCAAATGCAACCCTCCTAGACATGGTTGTTGTCCCTGATAAACAAATGTCTCTGAAACAATTCATGGAAGGAAAGGCTTCTGTCGTAGCCAATATTTATGAAGAGGTGAGTGAAGAGGAATCCTCTGTAAATAAAGTAAGCATACATAACTTTAGATTCCCTGTAAAAAAAAAACCCTTTTATATTTCTATAAAGATCATGGATAAAATCGCCCATTGTTGCCTTATTGACGGCGGTTCGGGCCCAAGTGTGATGTCGAAGATTATTATGGAAGAGCTAGGCTTGTCTTGTACAAATANTGAGATAAGGACAACCCTCAACATTCAGGTGATTGATATGCCTGTAAGAAATTATTCAATTATCTTGGAGAGAGATTGGCAAGCCCTAACAGGTGGATACCTCTCTCTTGATGGGACACATGTTTTTGTTCCTTGGAATGGAAAGAATATCATAGTCCTTAGAGAAGGAAGAATTTCACCCTACATAGATAGTGTTCCATAATCTAGCATAAGCCATATCGAAGAGGACCTAGGAGTGTACTCCATATTCGCTGAAGAGGATAATATTCCTCTGGAAAGAATTGATTTAGAGGATTAATTGTGGCATATGCACTTCGATGGTTCACGCTCAAATGAGGGTAATGGGGCTAGTATTATCTCGGTTTCCCCTGCAGGGAAGATTCATAATCTATCATACAGGTTGGAGTTTTCTTTCTCAAACAATGTCGCTAAATTCAAAGCTTTGTTGTTAGGAATTGAGAACACACTTAATCTTGGTTGTGGTCACCTTTTGGTTTTCAAAAATTCTGAGCTTGTTGTGAACCTGATACGTAAGACATGCTTTCCTAGCAACCAGCTGATGGAACAATATTCCCAAACTGCTTGGGCACTTTTATCGAATCTTCTATCTTTTAACATAACTCATGTTGAGAAGGATCTGAATTCAATAGATGATCGATTAGCTACCTTCGCAGCCTCTCCTACTAAACAAATCTTGCGTCACTGGCCTGATTGTGCTTTCCAATCTCTGCATCGTCCATACATTTCTGAGAATGAAGAATTCAGGAAAGTCATCCCTAACCATGAAATAAATTATGTTGTCATTCAAAATGAACCTCTCAAACCTAAGGAGATTATACCTATAGAAAAGAATAAAACTCCTGAAGGGTTGACTCATCTAGGGGGTTCGTTTTCCTTGAGTGTTGTAGGCAACAAATATAAACATGAAGAGGAGGAGCTACAACTGAAGATGGTTGAAGCCATCTCCACGAACATTAGGACACTTGGATCTTCATTGAATGTTAAAATAAATGTCCAGGGTTCTGATAAAGAAAGATTAAAGTCTGTTGAATTACTTGGTAGATTTCAAGAGGTTTTTGCTTGGTTTAATATGGATCTTCGTGGTTTTGATCCAGGTCTTGTTCAACATACTATGAAACCAGCTAGGAAAAAACAAAGACTTGTTAAATCTGCACTGAAAGCAACTTCTCGTAGGGGGCCGAGGAATTTCTCAAAGACTGAGATTCTCTTATTAGTCCACCCTAAATGGGTTTCCAAATGGGGACCTTCTTCGAAGACCATTGATAATATTAGAACCTGCATTAGTCTTCGAACTTTCAGGAAAGCAATTATGAGAAATCCTTTCCCCCCTCTCAGCATAAAATTGTTTCTGCAACAAAATGTAGGGTTACACTTAGAGCCCTTACCTGAAAGTTTGTTTGGTTACGATAAAATCAAGGTAGAAGGGGAAAACATCCACAAAACCAATCTTACTGCTAATTACGATACTATGTCTTACAATTGTTGGCCTTCTGGTTTATTTGATACAAGTGTCGCCTCAAAACGGCCTATACACACAACCTTCGATGAGTTGGTCAACCTCCACGCTTATCTTGACGATTTAATCGTATCTGTCAACGAGATGATAGTTGCATCATAATTTCAATTGTTAGGTATTTTCCAGATTACTCTTGTCTCGGACACTAGCTTAGAAATTTCACAGGAATTACAAAGACAATTGTTTTCCCAAACGGTTAACAGTCCTCACTTAAAGTATTGTGAGGGACCAACATGAAATATCTTTTGATGATGGTATTCTTCTGTATACTAGTAGTTTAGCTCTGCTTCCTTTTTGTGCTTCTTTTTTCTTCTTTACAACACTTTGATTTCTGCTTTCTGAGTCGAATTTTATTTTCTTGCTGCGTTTTATTCTTTCACTGATGTTGTTTTAATTTCTGCTCTTTGACTTCTGCTACATTTTTTGCCTTTATCATCTTAAGTGTTAGGTCATGATAGAATGTTGGATCAGTTCTTCCACAGTGGCACCCCCGAAAGCATTATTAGTTGATAACAATCGAGCTTACACAGTTGTTATGATCTCTCCTATGAAGGGCCTTTGAATTTTTTCACATATTTCCGTTGTTATCTTACGAGTAATTGGTTGTTTCCCACTTGTTCTTTCCTTTTCTTCATCCATCGAGATCTTAAGAGAAAACCTATAGATCCTCCTCTTTCAAGTTGAGAGTACCTTTTCATTCAAATGATTATGCATATAGTGGTAAAACCCCTCGTACTTAACACTTTTCCGAGAGTTATTCCCAAATTCCCAATCATCTTTCCATTAAATCCGCCCACTTCCCCCTATTGCATAACCATTCAAGTCATGTATTCTTGAGATTACTGTTCTTGGTCTGTGAAACCATGAGTTCTGAGTTCCAATATGTTGAAAACAAATTTCCCTGTGGAGTCACCAGTTTGTTGGCGATTGCAAACGTCAACGTAATTTCACCCGCAAAGTGTTTTTAAAGCCTATTATTATATAAGACTAAATAATGCTAGTAGGTGGGACCCTCTTGAACTTTTGAAGATCAGGTCTATTCATTTTATGATGATGAGATACAAGGGTTTTTATGGTTGATGAGAATATGGTTTTCATTAGTTAAGCTTTGGAAGTTTGTTCTTTCATGATACTGCAGCCTGCTATTCATTATGGTATTTGCTATTCACGCACCTCCATAACAAACGTTAGTGAAAATTGCAAAAAGGCATTTTGAGGAAAAACAAAATACTATATCTAATGCAAAAGAGACCTAGCTCTGCGATACTATGTGCATGAAAATGCTTGTTGATAGTGGTTAACTCCTAACTAACAACAAAATGGCTATGAAATATTGTTAAGTTACATTTTATATGCATATGGTGGAAATTTTAGTGGCGCATTTTGGCAAGGATAAAATACAATGGTTATGCATCGGTTGATGCAATCGATAGTTGATGTGCATATGTTATAAACCTTAATGGCTCGTGGAAGTAATGGCTTTACATTTTTATAGTGATTATGTTGTTAGTGATGATTCTATTGTATAGTTGTCAAGTGATTTATTTGATTTATGACATGGGTGGCACATTTGGCAAAGTAACGATGCAAATGGTTAAATTGGGGAACTTGGAATATGTTATGGTTTAAATGTGTTGATATTCTCGATGCATTGGTTGATTAATGGTGTTAATGGGGGGCTTGTTGGCATGTACTATGGATTAAATGTGATATGGGTGGAGGTGGCATGCATTTACTACACGTCACCTTTACCTTTCTCATTGGACACCACCCTCGTCGGACTATTGTTTGATTTGGTTGTTGTGATTGTGCTCTGTAATTTTGGCAGGGTGAAACCGCTCGACCACCTCCCGTCTTAAGGTTTCTATTAATAGGTATGTCTCTTTTGGCCATTCTTGATTTCACTCAGGTTAGGAAATATTTTTTGGCTCAGTTGTGTGGGTTTGTGTTTGTCCTGAGTACTGCAACTGTGTGTATTTGTTTTAGAATATGGATGGTTCTGCTTATAATTGTTTTGGGTTCATCGGATTTGCTGGTCTTCATGAGTGGTAGTTTTGGTTACTGTGTTTGGTTAAAGGGTTTCAAATCATGGTTGGATGGTTGTCTTCGCGATTCTTTGGGTCTAATTAGAGCCATGTTTTCCTGTTCTTCCCTGTCAAAGAACTACCTTTCGTTCACAAGTGTTACAGTGCTCCCTGTGCGTATGCGTGTAGCCTCGAAGTTTCACTATAGTTGGTGCCTTTCCTCCTATGATGACTACTGTAAAAAACCTTAACCCTCCAGACTGGAGCTGCATAGGGAGTCTATCGAGCCTGTTAAGTTTTTCCGAATTGTTGTGGTCTATGAATTCAAACGCGGGCTCATCCATTGGTTGTATGGAGGTCGTATGGTTTTGGTCTTCGTCGTTGCCTATGTGATAGAGTATGAACTTTACACTGACAGTTATCATTTCTAAAGCTCGCAAGCCACCCACCTGATATCAACAAAACTCAGTTGTTTTTTAATGGAAAGGCCTTTGCCATGCCGATTAGATGTGTGGTTATGTACAAATACCATGACTTGTTTGGTTGATGTACAGTCACTAGTTGGCGCTTGTGGTGTTTTGGTTGATGGCTGAACTGGGTCATGAATGTTTAGGGTTTCTCACGCAGGTCGCGTTTTGTGTGTGGTGTTTTGGAAATTGAAACATGGGGCATAATAAATATGTTCTCTCTGAGGCCGGATGATAATCAAACTGGGTATCGATCAAAGATGTATCCACAACATCCTTCATTGGTTGTAGTCCGAGTATACACATCTTGGTTAAATCGTGATGCGACTTAAACAACTAACCACTTAGTAACATACAAAGTCTATGCACGATATGTTGAGTTATTGACATGACTGGTGTTTGTTGTGATGAGTCGAACTGTTGTATCGTGGTGTTTGGTTGGTTGCGCTCTATTTGTAGTATGGATGGTTGGTTCTTCTACTCAATGTACCCTCAGAATTATATTTAATCATGTTATTTATTGAAATCGACCTCTTTTTATTTATCAAAATCGACCACGGTTGATGAAAATCGTGTTGGGTATTTGACCCAGCTTTCAGGTCGCATTGAGATGTCTTGTTTTACAGTGGCATTGTTACATAGCCTGGGACATTTTCCTCTGGATAACCTGTATCAAAGTGTTGGTTGTTGGTTGTATAGGTAAAGTGTCATTTCAGACATGACATGAAAAGTTTGGCTATTTTGGTCTTGATTATTTTACTGCGTATATGTATGGGAAAAAATATCATTACAGATCTTGATTGGCTCTATCAAAAAATAACGACTTCATTGTTATCTCTGGAAATACTACTTTGAATTATAGAAGTGGATTTGGGAAATGTATGGCAGTGATGGATGTTAATAATTACAGATTGAGAATGAGTATTGTGGTTGACTGATATATAGTGCAGAATGTGAGAATAGAGGAAACATAACCTGTTATAGATTGTGTGAGTTAATTCTATTTTGTAATGGTTGTGGGATGTAAATGGACAGTGAAATTAAGAAAATACACAGGAATTTTACTGAGTCATCTGATTGTTGGTTGATGCATATTTTTCTTACTGCAAAACATGTTATGGATTTCTTGATTAATCTCATGAACAATAAACATTTTTTCCCCCCTCGGTATCTCATTTTCCGCTAATTACAACCCCCTCACATATCCCATATTCATTTTATTCACTCCCTGTTCTAATATTGATTACAGCTAAGATAATTTATGTGTTAAGTGGATGAAGTGACAGTGTCTTGAGTGGATTGCAATGAGGTTTTACTTGGTTGATTTACAGTTGATTGTTGTTATCATTGAGCAATGACCATTTTTTCTCCCCTCTCATTATATCATGTTTTCGCCCAATACAAACCCTTCACGATTCCTGGAACACTGTTTCACTCCCCTTGCTCGTTGATTAACGTTAGAATAATTTATATGGATTAGATTGCATGAGCCTGTTACATTCTAAGCCAAATCTATTTCGTATTTTTAAGGAGTTGTCATGCATGGTTAGTTAAAAGACTATTTGCTAATTGTTAACATATGCGGGATGAGTTTTTTTCAGTCGGGGAAGGCATGGCTGAGGAAACTGAGATAGAGGTAACTGGAACTGAGGCCCAAGAAGGCCTAAGTTCTCTATACATTTTGATGTTGATTCAAAATATCTTAGCCATTTGTTTCAATGTGGATTCTTTAATTGGATTGGACAGGGAATAGTCCAACCGAGGCCTGAAATACCTCCTTTCCAAGCCCCTCAAGCCCTTGGCATATTTTTGCCTCCTCATGTCTCTTTACAGCCTGAAGTGCTGAAAAATGATGGGTGGCGGGAGATTGTTCACCCGACAATCTCCCAACACCGTGGATGGCCAAACTTAACTTTTCATGCTCCCCCAGCTTTGAACCTCATTGTCCAAGCTTCCCCTAACCACTCACCAGTGCAATCCTCCCATGCCAACAAGAGATTAAATACTAAAACCCACCATGTAGCTGATAAAGGAAAATCTATTGCTACCCCTTCCTTACACTCTAATGACCTTGGCCAATCTGTGTCTTCACGGATGCATTTGAGGGATGATTGTTCTCGTGTGATCAGTGAGATAAATCCTAAAGGCTCTGCCCATCCCAAGGCAAATTCAGGAAAGTCAAGAGGTGACAACAACAACAACCAAGAAAGGGTTGCATCACAAACTGGAAAATATGGCTTTTGAATTTTATGTTGTTTATTGTTTTATGACAATGGACTTCAGGGATTTTGGACATCATGTTTTATTTTGGATATATGAGTAGTATTTTTGAAATAATTTCAATTTTCATAAGCTAAAATTGACAAAAGTAAATATGTTGATGGGAGGCACAAGGTGGTGTGTTTAATTAACCAATGGATTATGTTATGATGATTATGATTGTGAACTAGTGGGAGTCACAAGGCGTCCCACCTACTAGTTATTATTTATCTATGACCCTATTATGATTATTCTCCCCCCCCCNATAGTTCAGTTTTCATTCATTCATATATTCATCATATCCTAATTCTCTTTTGTGATAGCATGGTCTTATTGTAGACAACAATATTCAGGGTTGAATCAAATCATTCAGATACTTGTTCTTCAAAGGTGTTGATCTATCTTTGATAGTCTGTGTAGACTTGTCTGTTTGTGAATTAACTTTCATGACTGATAAAGGATATTGTGCAGAGTCGAGTTGGCAGCAATCTGTGGCAAGCGGATCTAGATTTTAGAGTTCAGTTTTCGTTTTCTACAAGAGGTCCTTTTGTATGTTCCATCGAGGATTTCTATGTTTGACTTTGGTCCAAGATTTATGTGTGAAATTTTGTAAAGACAATGAGTCTTTGGTGAATTGGAATGAAATAAAGGATTGATTTATGTCTCATATATATTGATTATCATCTTGGTGTCTTTACTTCTATTCTTACATTTATTTCAACAAATGATATGTTCAGAAAAATACATAAAAAGTGGATTTCCAACAAATGTTTTGTTGATAAAAGACTAGCCTAAGCCCTTGTAATTAATACTTGTGAGTTAGGATATATATTTTGTTGGCTATAAACATACGGTGATATTCCCGTCTACTTTATTTTAGCCAAGTAGAGTCTGAAAATGCTTGAGTAAGATCAATTAATATCTTTTCCTCAACATGTCTCAAAAAGGGAGTGGAGAAATCCATTGTATAATTGGTAATATCATGAGGCTCCGCTCACATCGGAGTTAATCACGAGGTCGCACGAGGTTGGTTGAAGGGATATTCCCCCGATACCTTCTTAGCATCAGAGATATTTCTAGGAATCTATTTGTATCTGGGGATCTTGCTAGTGCTTTTGCCTTCGTGAGAGGCAGTACTTTCAAGGTTTCAGGCTTTTCTACCCTGCCCATACGGTGGACCTGACTTACGACTGCTCGCCTGTGCATTGGTTATACATTGGTTTATTAGTTTCGTGATTTAGGTGCCACATAGGTTACTTGCAGGGTTTATTCTGTAGGTACCCTGGGTTAGATAAGGGTCAGACAAAAAACAACCTTTATGGAGGATTACCTCTCCGGGGGGATTTGACCGACTGGTTGTTAATCCCATGAGGGCCCTTATAACTGATTATGTTACCTCCAATCTTTAGCAGGGAGTCTTAGGCCCCTCTTGGGCGAGACATACCTTCTTTAGGGAGGGAGGCCACTTTCAACTACTTTACCCTATTTGTGTGCATATTGGTTGTTTGACTTTTGGTGTTCTCTTTGATTACTAGTTGGCCTTAGGATTTATTTTTGGTATTTAGAGTCTTAATTCATTGTGGAGTCAGACCAGCATCCCCGCTGGTCCCGTCGCTTGTTACAATTACCACCAGATTTCGATTATTTTCCTTCGAAAAGGCGCAAAGTTATTAGGCGTGGTATACACACCTCCACCATTTAGACTTGTGATTCTACAAGGATGAGTACTGAACCTAGTCTTCAGAACACTGGGATTCCTTCAACTCCCACACCCACTATAGTTAATGGAACCTCTTCGACTCCTGCAACCACAATGGTTGTAGTTCCAGAGGCACCTATCATTACTATGGATTGGTCTATAGTGAATTCTCAATCTCTGGCCTCAAACCCTTTTGGGTATCTTGGTCACTCACTGGGCTATAATTTTTAGTCCATCCCTATGTCCTCTAGTCCTTTTTCCTATGGTATGCTGAAATTTACTTCGTATTTTTCGAACGCCATCCAAGTTGTTGGCCCTAATGCTAGCATTGGGCTTGGGGGAACTACACCTCCTTACACTCCATTTTCATTTGGTGGTTCTCAAATCCCTCAAACAACTCCTAATTTGGGAGGTATTCCTTCTTTTAACCCCGAGTCTAATCCTCTTGCTTCTGGGTGGAACAACCAACCTGACATATAAGCTTCTGCTCAAATTTTGTCCTACACCCCTACCTCCTCAGTGTCGATTCTGACCAATCCGTTTGGCATGATGAATCCACCTCTATCCTCCGGATTCACACCCAGAGGAGGTCATTTTCACGCTTTGGGGAACCCCCAACCTGGATCCAATATGGCTGGGGGAAATTTTTATAACCCCCATAAAAACATTCCTACTGGAATGATTCCCAACCACCCTTTTATGAATCAACCCGGAGGAGGGCCTTACAATCCTAGACAGGGCCATGGTGCTTACCAGAACCCTGGATGGGTTGTAGTTCCTCAAACACAATCTTTCCTGGGAGCTTGGGGTCAGATGTCGTAACCCCGTCTCCCTTTTCTGGCCACGCTTAATCTACTAGACTTGTCTAAGTTGATGAATGAAAATGTGAGTCATGATCCTACATGACCCCCTCTCCCCACCAAGATTCCTTCGGACATCATGAAATTCGAAGGTAATAATGGTGAGGATCCTTGTGATCATTTTACTACCTTTCACCTATGGTGCTCCTCGAATTCCCTTAATGACGATTCTATTCGGTTAAGATTATTTCAATGCACCCTCATTGGGGTTGTTGCAAAATGGTATATCGAGCTACCTAGGGGGCCATATGGGATCTTTAGTCAGCTGGTGTTGGTCTTCCTTAACCACTTCCAATTACCGGTTCGTTACGATGCTAGCCTAGAAATTCTGTCAACTTTACACCAAGACACCGCCACTCATATCTCAGATCATATCCAGGAGTGGCGTAGATGGAAGAGGTTGATTAAGACCTCCATATCCTTGGCCTTCCTTTTATAATGGTTCCTTAGGTATTTTCACCCTCCTATCTCAAAGGATGTTGCTATTGTCGGGGTTACCACTAAGGAAGAAGCAATCTTTAAATCCAAACACCTAGATCTGTTATATGCTCAGAACTCACTGCAGTCAACATACGACCATAGAAAAAATATCAGACCTCATGTCGATGGCATTATAGGCTTCGCCATTGTGAAATTCATAAACTCGGTGACAAGCCATTTGAAAGAGTTGTCTCTAAACCAGTCTGTCGGAGGGCCAACTTCCTCTGTGTCTTCCAACCCTAATCAGTCGATGGATGTACATTATGTTCAATCGTCGACCAACCCAAATGGTAACCAGCAACCAAGAGGGAATAAGAATAAAGGACGTAATAATCGTAAGGGTGGGAAAAATGGTAATAAACCCGAGGACAATTGTAATAATGAGAGAACGAATAATAATGTTGGAGGGGGGAAACGGGAAAGATGTAAGGTGAAATTTCCTTGTAAGCTTTGTACAAAAGATCACCTTACCCATTTATGCCCCAAACTTGTTGAAGATGCGAGGCTATTATCTCTACCGCCCACCGTGCTGACGAATCCTTTTCCACATAACCAACACATGACCTCGAGCTCCTCAAATTCTGAAAATGCAGCTAGTGGGAGTCAAAACCCGTCGTTGCAATACGGTGACCATTTGTGTATCAACATGGTTGATGTGAAAGTTAATGTAGCCACTCGATCTCGAGATTATAGCTCTTCACAAGCTATTCCTGGTCTAGAATCTCCTCCTCCTCCTCCGGAGACAAATTTACAGATTGAAAAACTAGAGCCACCACCTCGGATTTCGAAAGGAGTACTCAAGCGTTCTACCCACAATCCAAATGCTAGAGCCGCCCAAAATTACTCTATTGTTGAGGACCTGGGTAAAACCCCTTTTGTGATGTCGGATTTGGAGGTACTCCAAATGTGTCCTTCATAGAGGAATTCCTTACTATCTGCGTTAGGAGCTCTAGAACCTAGTGGCTCAAAAGTTATCAAGTTTGACGTCACAGATGTGAAGCCTCACTTTCCTTACCATGTGGCATTCGAAATCCACGTGGAGTACTCAAAGTATACCATCAAACATGTGGTTTTTGGTGAAGGCGCATCTACATGTGTGTTGTCCCTAATCTGTTGGGAAGCTCTTGGTTCTTCGACTCTTTCTAAATCATCGAACATGTTGACTTCTTTTGACAGTCATTCCTTCCACCCTCACAACATTCTTCCTGCCTTGACGGTCCAGTTAGGTGGGAAGACGATAGAGGTGCAAGTTGAGGTAGTTGATGTGCCTCTTGATTATAACATGTTACTAGGATGCAATTGGACCTATGCTATGGTCGTCATCGTATCAGCTGTCTTCTGTACTCTTTGTTTTCCTCATGAAGGGAATATCATGATGATCGACCAATTATCCTTTCCATACTCTAGTCCTAATGCATCTATTGGACCGTCTATCCCTATGATCGACAATTCTCAGCCGACAACTGAGAATATTGGTGTCAAAATGTATTCTTCCCTTATGGGTACTTTTGACTTCATGGCACTAAGTCACCACATTTACGCCATGTCCAGTAGGCCCATTTCGACAAGGAGGTCCATTCATTTCCGCACTTCCTATTTTAGTGATTCGTGGACCCTACCTTCCTTGAATTCGTCTTGTGAAGGTCAGTCGCATGTTGGAATGGCCATGCCACTATCGGTAGTGGATATTGCGTATAAAGTTGTTCTAGACTCTTATGCCGATCCCGATCATGTTACCTCGCCAATGAACGAGGAGGATCACGTTCTTAGGCTCATGTGGGCCACTTCATTGTCTTTCTCACATGATTTCCTCGATGAGACTTTTCCTTTAGACGAAGCTATCATCAAAGCCATGAATGGTTCCGACAAACCTTGGGATGATATGCATCACCGCTCTTATTTTCTCCCAGAGCTTGAAATAATTCAACAGGATGATTTTCGATCTACTTTGAGTGAGATAGTTGGTCACGTCGTAGTTCCACTTGATACGCACGACATTTACTCTGAAGGAAATATGGCAAGTATTTCTCCTACCGTCATAATCGATATCTTTCATACCCCTAGCAAGGTTGACTAGTCAACTTCTTCTAGGACCTTCTAGAATAATTTGACTTCTTTGACCTTCTAGGGGCTTCTAGATAACTCATGATGGTTCTCCAACTTCAAAAGGCCATATCTCCCTATCCATGAGGAACCACGTGATGTACCACATATCACCGGAAACAATATGACATGTAACATCCATCTAGAATAGTCTCACCTACAGATTCACTGATATTCATTACATTATTCCTCAAAACAACCTTGGCTTCAATAACCACACTTCTAGGATACTCAACCACTTAACCATTTGGACTTCGCAAAGCGTCTTCCCGTGAGGAATTTCACCATAAGGGGACCACTTTGGAGTTCATCCATTTGGTTTTTCCTATCAACCATGACATGACATCAATGATACAACTTCCTTTGCTATCAACCTTGACACATCACTATGACACCACTTGATATCAACCCTTTGAAATCAATAATTTGACATACATCAATGAAAAGATAATACAACAATCTTTGACATCAATGAAAACATAGTACAACAATCTCTCCCTTTGGCATTAATGGCAACACCAATCATTGATTTAAACACTTGGAAATGGAAATTCTCATTCTCCCTTTGTGATCATCGCTCCTCATCAATGTGTCTATCTTTCCCCCTTTGGCATCAATGGAAAAGAGTATATCTCTCCTTGGGGCTTCTCCCCCTAACTGAACTGTCCTTTGGGCTTCTCTCCATGCATTTAATGAATATCTCCCCTTTTGAAAAAGGATATCACTCTGATGCAATGTTGATGGAATGGCTTCCAATGCTCCCTCTATGATCATCTCTCCTCCTTGAATCACACCTCTATAACCAAGCATGTGAAATGAATAAATCCCCCTGTGGGTATGTCTCCCCCTATCTTCTCTGGAAGATGTTGGGTAAACATTGTGAACAATATGCTACCACTGGAATATACTTTTGCTGCAGAAGTAGCTTCTCTACCAGAGCACTGACCAACTTCCCAACAATACCGCACCAATAAATCAATAATCATATATTCCTCTTACGATCCTTGGACCTATCCATGCATCATACAATGAGACATCAATTTGTTCATGTACCATCAACCATTGCATCAACTATGCACCAAACATGTATCACCAACAAGTGCATTAACCATGCACCAAACCATCCTATCACAACAATCTCATCAACCACATCATATCTACTCACCAATATCAATCACCAAGACAACTCTTAACCATATGCACAGTGTCACCAAGATGTGCATCAACCAAGACTACTCACAAACATCAACAAAATGTACCACAACCAATATGTGCTTCTAAAAATATATCCATACATATATGCTACATCATCCATAGACCATGTGCCAACTAGCAAGTGCCTCTAACAATGTACAAGGTCTGCATCATCCATAGATCAAGTTGTGGCTCATCAAGATGTATCAATATCACCATAATATGTGCCAACCATGCACATCATCCATGTACCATACATCATATACCATGAAATTTATTTGAACTATATACCAAGAATATGTGTCAGATGTGTACCAAACATGTACTTCAACCATATACTAAATCTATACGCCAATGTAACCAATAAAATTATTCTATCAATGCACCAATACCAATGGAATCATCATCCATACAACATGCCAACCATGTACCTCAAATAAGTGTCATACCACTCATGATATTCCTCAACCAAGTACCATAAACCATGTCCCAATGTATCCAATATATGCACCAACAATGTATCTCAACAAGTAGGCCTCGGTCAACAATACATCACACTATCATCAAGCCTTTCATCAAACCATGTTTCAAGACTTCACTAAAAATATGTCCCAATATGTATCCTCAAGCATGAACCAACAATATACCAATATTACCAAACAAATGCTTCTCACAATATATCTCAAGATATATCAATAGAGCTCACATATTCACCAACCATGTGCTACAACAAATCTGCCTAAAAAAACATTCACTGCATCAAGTATAATGCAACAATAACACCTCTAAACATGTACCAAGTATGTCCCTCAATATATCAATGATATACCTCTAGCTAGTATCACATCACCCATGATGTACTTCATAAACAAGGTGCCATCACCTTGCTGATAAAATACATAACATAACCAGCATTGTTCCTTAACATAAAATGCCTCAATTCACACATTACGGTTAGTAACATGATTCCAATATAGGCATCAAGCATATGCTCCAAAACACAACCACATATTATCACCATACATTGATCAAGCACACATACAAACATGAAAACCTAAAGAAGACCATCTCAGACCCTGCATAAACTATGGTGTAAGATCAAACCATGTTGAAACTCATTTGTACACCCATTTTTCAAAACTTTACCGCAGGTACGCGACCTGTTCATAATACACCTCGCATATGTATGTAACCTTTCCATACTCCATCTCGCGTATGTACATGATTGTTCCCACAAGAACCTGCATATGCCTCAGAAAATACATAAGCTTGGGCTTACCTCATGGTTGTCATTATGTTTAGTCTTCTTCATCCACTTCTAAGAGTGTCCTAACTTCTCAACATTTGCACTATGCGCTTCCATCCTTGCTTCCATCCTTTCAAAATTGTCTTCCTTCCAAGTTACATGTTCTCTTCTTGCCATTCTATGTGAAACACTCCTCATTGACTGTCTCCTTGAATTCCACCAATCCTTATATTTGTGACCAAACCCACTGCAACTATAACATCTCATGGTGTGACAATGTGCAGCAATGTGTCCCATTGGATTACATCTCCAACATATTAAGATTTTATTGAATCTTCAAACATCTTTCCTTGCATAATGTTTGCAATCCAAAGCTTTGTGACCATATTCATTACATGAGAAGCTTCTTCAATTTGGATCCTTAGATTGACATTGATTTCTCTTGTTTCTTCAAGGCTTTTTCTAAGCTCATCATCTACCTTCTTCTTTTCTTTTGCTTGATTAATTATTTCATTCATTAGTCTCTTCTTCTTCTTCTTTTTCTTCTAATTGTGTCCTTTTACTTTCTTCTTGTTTCTTGAGCATTTGTTTTAGTGTCATGGTAAGCCTTTGGTACTTTTCTAGGTCTTCCTTAGTGTATTTTTCAAGATACTCAAAATCAAATTAACCATAACGTATTTCCATGATAACTTCTTATAAATCATTTATAATTTTACCTTTAAGCTTTGACAAATTTTCCTCTTCATTTATAAGATAATTGTGAGCTGATTTTACACAAACTACTTCTAGATCTTCTTCTTCATTTGTAGGAGAATATTCAACATCATCACACTTAGAATTATTGCAATCAGAATATTTTGGAGAGTTGTTACCTTCATTGTCCTTCACGGCATTGTCTTCAATGTCTTTTCTTTTGTCTTGATATACTTTCTCTAACTTCAGCCATAGTTTCTTGGTGGAGGAATGTTGTCATATGCTTTCTTTGACAGAATTTGAGAGTCCATTGAAGATGGTCTTGAGTACCACTGCATTTTTCTTCTTATATTCTTTTTGAGATGCAAATTTTGATTGATTCTTCAAGGGAACTAATCCACCAACAAATTTGTTACAAACACCTGCTCCTTTTTCCTTCAAATACCCTTTCATTTATATTCTCCACACTGAGTAAATTGTCTCATCAAAGAAGGGAACTTCATTTGCATGTTCATCCATTTGTGTGTCCATGGATCTCCTTCAAGCTTGTAAGGCTTATCATGAAGGCCTACTCTGATACCAATGTTGGACACACCAACCTTACTAAGATTGGGGGGGGGGTGAATCGTTGTAGAGATCTTTTTACACTTCTTTGAAAACTTCAGTTAGAAACATATTATTCATTCATACTTAGCTACTTTCATGGATCAACAACATTCATCAATATTATAGATCTATAAACCATCACCATAATATACACAAAGAACACCAAATACATGTCTAAACTTTTTGTATTATTTGTTACAGGAGACTATTATCTCCAAGCAAGCACCAACTCCAAAAGAGCACCAACTCCAAGAGAGTACCAAATCTCAATACAAGACCCAACTTGCATATATCAACACCAACTAAGAAGAGGAATCCAACACTCAAGTACAAGACTCAACTTGTAGACATAAAATAGTTTGTCAACAGGTACACAACCTATCTATACTGCAACACGCATATGTACGTGACTTGTCCACATTGAAACACGCGTATGTACGCGACCTATCTATACTACAACACGCGTATGTATGCGACCTCCTCCACTTTCATCCTGTGTACACCTTCAAAAAACTAGGGCATCCATTCTTCTACACCTTTGAAACTTTCCTTCCTCGGTCAAATCCACTAGTAACCTATCATTGCATCCAACCTATCACTGCAACCAACCTATGCCATGCATACATCATCATACATATCCCTCAACCAAGTACAAGTAGCTCAAAGGTGTGGGAAATAAGAACCATATCATATTTGTTCCATAAATGAGAGTGTTTCTCACTCAATCAACCAACCAACATATATCATATCCAAATCTCACAACAACCATACCAAGAATTCTTCAAGCATTCACCATACCATAAGCATAAGTGATCATGAAAAAAAACCATTCATTCATACCATAACTTCTGTAGATGATCTAAACCTGTAGAATGTTGATCTAGAACTTGTTTCAGACTTCAGGGACTAGGCACCAACATCATCTCAATTACTCATGAATTTTTCACTTGTACACGACCTCCTCTACTGGAAGTCTGCGTATACATGTGCCTTCCTTCACTGCAACCCGTGTATGTACGTAACCTCTTCCACTATCATCCTGCATACACTTCAAAAAATAGTGTTTTTCTTAAGCTTCAAAACTTTCGCCGTCAAATATTCTTTGCTACCTCACACTTGTGTAACTTCAGATGGATGAATGGGTACCTGCAATAAACCTTTCAAAAGATAAATGATATACAATATGCTCAAAGATCATAAGAGACCCTTGTTTTCTCACTACTAAATTTGAACGTTTTTGCGACGAAGTTTCATTGGCATAGGGTCGTTGTTGCAACCAAGATGATTTTTTTTTCATCAGAATAGATTCGTCGGTCTAGCGACTACACATGGATCTTCGTCGGTCTAGTGACCGGGAAAATAATCCTATAGAAAATAGAGAAAAGTTACCATTCTTCGGCCCATCCACCAAGATTAGTTGGTCTAGCGACCCACTTTAGTCGCAAGCCTTTCTATCATATCTAAGGAAAACATAACCTTGGTCACTCTAGAGACCATAATTAATTGGTCTAGTGACTAATGTTAGTCAGTCTAACGACCCACTTTAGTCGCAAGACTTGCTAGCATCTCTAAGGAAAACATAACCTTGGTCACTCTAGCGACCATAATTAGTCGGTCTAGCGACTAATGTTAGTCGGTCTAACGACTAATATTAGTCGCAAGAGCAACCAAGACAACCCTGGAAAACTTAGTCAAGAGACCAAATAGCTATACAAGCGACGAACCTGTTCATCGCTAGAGCGACTAATGTTGGGGTTTTTTAAAAAAAAAATTATGCCATTCACACAGGAATAATGTTGGGGTTCTGTTAGCGATCAAAAATCAGTTGCTAATATTTCCCAAATCACATGATAAGAGGATCATTAGTAGAAGATTTAGTTTTAAATCTTAAAGTTTTAGAGGTTTTGAGAAAGGCTCAAATTCACATAAATTCAATTAAATGAGGATTTCACCTCTAAAAATAGGCCAAAGGTTAATTTTATCTTTCGGCGGCTAAATGTGAAATTTGCAGTTTAATGAGTTGCCGAAAAGCTCTGACTTTCGATGGTTAAAAGGAAAAATACATGACTAGTAAGCCTTCGAAAGCTCTGAAGAGTCCAGATCGGTCTTCTTTCTACCCAGATCGCGTTTTTCCATTTCCATAATCTGTGGGAATGATCTCGAATTAAAGATGATAATGTTATTTTTAAATCTTAAAGTTTTAGAGGTTTTGAGAAAGGCTCAAATTCACATAAATTCAATAAAATGAGGATTTCACCTCTAAAAATAGGCCAAAGGTTAATTTTAGCTTTCGACGACTAACTATGAAATTTACAGTGTAATGAGCTGCTGAAAAGCTCTGACTTTCGGCAGCTGAAAGTCAAAATACACGACTAGTAAGCCGCTGAAATCTCTGAAGAGTCCAGATTGGTCTTCTTTCTGCCCAGATCATGTTTTTCCGTTTCCAAAATCTGTGGGAATGATATCAAATTAAAGATAATAATTATTAGAAGCTAGATCATCCTCTTCATCAAGTTCTTAAGGCATATGGTAAGGGAATGAAGCCAAATGACATGGTTATTCTTGACAGAAATTGCCCAGCCATCAAAGACAGATTTTGAAATCTGTGATTTTCACCAGCAAGATGCCAAATAATTCTCCAGGTTGTCAAATTCAACTTATGATGATAAGATTGGATCATTTATGCTAAAAGATCAAATTGATTATGTTTATTTTTGGTATTTCAGATCCATTAAATTAGGATCTTAAAACCTTGATGTAAAGGCTCTAAAAGCCTAATAATTCTAAGACACCAAAGGGGGGGAAAACAGTTCGAGGACTGTGGTTCTATTCTTGAATACTTGTACATTTCATCCTTTGGAGATGTCCATGAATATATATTGACATCGAGCTTCTTTCACTTTGTTTGTTTAGTTTTCATATCCTTTCTTTCCAATTTTATGTATAATCAATGACAGAAGGTTGTCATCCCATCTCTTCGTTGGTATATTAGACTTATATAAATTGCTTCCTATGTTTGTCTTATTGCCAGATAACTATCATCCTATCAGTTCACTCATAATCTTAAGTTGGAATTATTTACTTATTATGTCTGGCCATCTACTATATACAAATCTTATATATGTTTCTGCTGGTATTAAGAAGTATCTTACCTATCATTACTGGCCATTCACATATGCCTTTGTGTAGGTATTTCTTGCTAGCATAATGAGTCTTCTCCATGTTTTCAAACATTGATTAAAACCTTATGAGAAGCATAGTTGAAAGCCTTGGTCTTTCAAGTGACCCATGTCTTTCTAAATGGATGTGAGTTTATAATGTCCTCTGATTTGATCCTTTTTCCTCCACAATCTATTGATCTATTTAAGTTACCAAGATTACACCCTTCTATAGTCAGGGAGTGATTTCTTGGAGAGATAACACTTTCATTATGTACTTGGGATATGGCACTGGAGTTAACCCCCTAATGGTCAATACCAGTGATCCAATTTACCTTGTCATTTCTAGATGTAAGTACCATTATGATGAGTCTCAATCCATGCTAGGGGATTTAATATCGAGCCTCAAATTGTGGAAGGTGAATATAGATCATTGGGTGGAGGAGATTTCACAGAAGTAGACCTCCCTTACGGAGTAGTTGGGCACTATTAAATCGAAGGAATTCCTGTTAGATGTGGAAAATCAATGCCTAAGAGAAAAATCCAAGGAACAAGAAGCTGAAATTTAGAAGCTACAACGACATGTAAAGAAGATAGTCAGCCTTCCCGAGCCTAATACAGGCCCTAAGAGGTTGATAGTCACATCCAACATATGACCAATTTTAATACATATCTCATTGAGGTGGAAATAACAATTGAAGGCATAGCTATGTACAATGTTCATATTAATAGGAAACACATAAATCCTATGAAATGTATTAACTTAAAATATGTGCATTTGATAGTTATACAAATAATCTATCCGGATTCAATTTTAATATTTCACAATCTTCAGATACAATTAGGCTGAAAAACAATTCTAAACTATGATTACTACTTGCCAATATCCCCATAACATTTTTTCATGCAAGGAAAATAATTTTATTTCATGATAAATCAATGTTGAACCTAGATTATTGAAAGAGTTAATAAC
>SNQJ01S0057500.1:0-12401 GCA_010110895.2 Picea sitchensis | reverse complement strand
ATGGGAACCAAAATTCCACAAGTACTACTACCTTTATTGATGAAAGAAATGTTCACTTGCATCATCAAGGAGGACCCCACTAGATGAGTAGAGTTCCCATTACAATAAGCTTCACAAGACATCTCATTACCTTGCTTCTACTTAATTTTTTAGTTTCTATCTAACCCTGCAGGAACTCTCTTGTGAAGGAACTTTATAGTAGGTTGAACCTTGTAGTAATCCTTATTACAATTATTTCTTTCACACTACATCTACTATATAGTCCCTATTTAATAGATCTGGCCTCAGTACATAGCAATCTATCTTTCTATTTAAGGGAGTTAGGGTAGGAACCTAATAGATTCACATGGTTAATTTTTTTGTGAAGACTTGATATGAAACATTAGATAGAGATATTAGTTTGAAACTACTAAATAAAATAAAAGTAGTTTCCTTTTAGACGAACATGGAGAACAGAGAGTTCATCCCTCCTCTAACCCATAACCTTTGCCCAATGATTTCAAACATTCTATAATGGTATTTTTTAATGATGTAACAACATATATTATAGAAATGGATGGAAAATCCATGATACTAATAAATTTATTTATCCCCATTGCCAAATACTATAGATTTGTTTTCAATATCTTTATAAATTTTTGTAATTGTATGGAACATTACAAAGTATGGGGTTTTTCTTGGGAAGCCTCCCTAGAGATTTTTAATATGATTGAAATATATTCTCATGCATCAATATTTCATTCTTAATCATTTTGATATTTTTTTTTCTTAAAACAAAGGATGGAGACTAAAAAACTAGTGATTTCCAGGCATGTGTAATGATTTCCCATACCTATATATGTTAGAGGCAAATACGATTGAACTTAAAGGGAAGAAGTTTATGATGCTTCCCATAGGATATCAAAAGATAAATGGGTTTATGAGCCAATTACATGGAAGGAAAGATATCAATTGGGATCCTAAGATTGTCCTTTAAGAAAGAAATTTCAAAAAAATATGTCTAAGTCTCGTTATCATGTCTTTTAATGTGCATTTTCCTCTTCTCTAGTACTAGTCGATGAGATCCAAATATGGAATAATTTCCTATTCCGTTTTCTTACTTAGATCCATTAGAAATACTACTTGCTTTTTAATTTGTCTAACATTGGACAAGGTTTAATATATTAACAAGGACCTTCCCTTCATCTAGTAGATTGTCCTTGAATTTTGTTTGGGACTCCCAACACTATTGTTTCCTCTACATGTTCTTAGGTGTAAAATCTTAAATATTCTCATGAATATGACTATAAAGAAGTCTTCAAAGAGATTGAAAAACTAGATTGGAATATTACCTCATCTAGTAGATCCAATTCCTATGGGTCTGAGAGAGTGCATATTCCTCTAGACAAATCTTTGTCATATATACTAATTTGATTCCCTTTTTTCCAAATGATATTTTGAATAAATTTCATGTCATTATTTCTCATCTTGGTGTCTTGTCAAAACACTATTTTCATTCTATGATTGTGAATTAACATCGTTACTCCATCTTGATTCATTATAGTTTCTAACTCCTTTTAGCTATGTATCTTCACATTAAGGGTTTTAATACGTCAATTGAAGGAAAACATAATAATTTAATGGATCACTAGATATTCATGAGGTAGAGATATGCACTAAGTGGCAAATTTGACACTGTAGTGAGCCGTCGAAAGCTCTAACTTTCGGCGGCTAAAGGGAAAAATGCAAGACCAATGAGCCGTCGAATGTGTTGAAGAGTCCAGGATTTAATTATTTTTGCCCAGATCCTGTTTTTCGAGTTCCAGAACATGTGGGAATGGTATCAAATTAAATATAATAATTATCAGAAGTTAAAATAAACCATAAAATTTGATTTAAGGAGTGAAAATAAACCATAAAATAGTTCAATACCACCAAATTACTAAATCACACAGAAACTTTTTAAGTACTGACCTTCAAAATCTCAGTTATGTAGAGTCTGATCAATTCAATGTTTATCTTCTTGAAAGAAAATTGAAATCAAGATTTCATAAAAAAATAGAACACCATTGCATCAGAACACCATTTCATAAATTACTCACGCAACTGTAGAAAATTATTTTCGCAACTATAGCACATTTGTCGTAACTGAGATATATATAGGATTGATTTAGTCGGTCTTCCGACGAATTCGGTCAAATTGACCAAACAATAAGTGAATGACTGTTTGATTCTCACACGTGCCATAGTTGGTCGTTATAATGACTAAATTTGGAATGTTGGTCGCTAGAACAACCAACATGGAATGTTGTTCGCTAGAGCGGCGAATAGTTGGACCTCGAAAAAAAAGAGTAAATTTTGTCCAAAAAAAGAAAAAAAATTACAACGAAATTTTAAACCGTCGTAATATTTCGTCGTAATTTCCGCCCAATGTAGTAGTGTCTTATTTGTACTCTCCAAGTATCTTCCTCTATGGGTTATCTTCTGACCAACTTCCTTCTTTTGGGGATAACCCACTTCTAACCACTTTGTCCACTTACAACCACTTTATCCACAAATAGTAAATTTTCCACTTCTAGTTGCAACTAATTTATTTTTAATTATTTTATTGCAACAACTTAACCCATGATTAACTCCTAGTTACAATCAATTTGAATAGTCAACTTCTTTTAGTAAGTTCTAGAATAATTTGACTTCTTTTACCTTCTTGACCTATTTGACCTTCTAGGGGCTTCTAGATAACTCATGAGGGTTCTCCAACTTCACAAGGCCATATCTCCCTATCCGTGAGGAACCACGTGGCATACCACATATCACCGGAAACGGAATGACATGTACTATCCATCTAGAACAGTCTCACCTGCATATTTATTGATCTTCATTACATTATTCCTCAAAACAACCTTGGGTTCCATAACCACACTTCTAGGATACTCAACCAATTAACCATTTGGACTTCGCAAAGCATCTTCCGGTGAGATCTTTCACCATAAGGGGGGAAATTTGTAGTTCATCCATTTGGTTCTTCCTATCAACCATGACATGAAATCAATAATACAACTTCTTTTTCTATAAAACTTGACATATCACTATGACACCACTTGACATCAACTCTTTGACATCAATCCTTTGACATACATCAATGACAACATAATACAACAATCTCTAACATCAATCCTTTGACATCAATGACAACATAGTACAACACTCTACCCCTTCGGCATTGATGGAAACACCAACATTGATGTCAACACCAATCATTGATGGAAACACTTGGACATGGAAATTCTCATGCTCCCTTTGTGATCGTTGCTCCTCATCAATGTGTCTATCTCTCCCCCTTTAAAATCAATGGAAAAGGGTATATCTCTCCTTGGGGTTGATCCCCCTAACTGAATTGTCCTTTGGGTTACTCTCCATGCATCTAATGAATCTCTCCCCCTTTGAAAAATGATATCACTATGATGCAATGTTGATGGCATGATTACCAATGCTCCCTCTATGATCATCTCTCCTCCTTGAATCATACCTTTGTAACCAAGCATGTGAAACGAATAACTCCCCTTATGGGTTTGTCTCCCCCTATGTTCTCTGCAAGATGTTGGGTAATTACTGTGAACAATATGTTACCACTAGAATATGCTTCTATTGCGGATGTTGCTACTCTACCGAAACACTGATCAAATGCCCAAAAATACTACATCAAGAAAAAAAAATCATCTATTCCTATAACGATCATTGGACCTGTCCATACATCATACAATGATCCATCAATCTATACATGTACCATCAACAAGTGAATCAACTATGCACCAAAATTGTATCACCAACCAGTGCATTAACCATGCACCAAACCAGCCTGTCACAACAATCTCATCAACCACATAATATCTACTCACCAAGATAAATCACCAAGACAACTCTCAACTAGATGCACAGTCTCACCAAGATTTGCATCAACCAATACTACTCACAAACATCAACAAAATGTACCACAACCAAGATGTGCTTCTAAATATATATCCATACATATATGCTACACCATCCATAGACCATGTGCCAACTAGCAAGTGCCTCTAACAATGTACAAGGTGTGCATCATCCATAGATCAATCTGCGACTCATTGAGATGTATCAATATCACCATAAAATGTGCCAAACATGCACATCAACCATGTATCATACATCATCTACCATGAAATGTATCTCAACAATATGCCAATAATATGTGCCATATGTGTACCAAACATGTTCTTCAACCATATACTAAAGATATATGTCTATGTAACCAAATAGATTCCTTTATCAATGCACAAATACCAATGGCATCATCATCCATACAACATGCCAACCATGTACCTCAAACAAGTGTCATGCCACTCATGATATGCCTCAACCAACTACCATAAACCATGTGCCAATGTATCCAAGATATGCACCAGCGATGTATCTCAATAAGTAGGCCTCAATTAACAACACATGAAACTATCATCAACCCTTTCATCAAGCCATTTGTCAATCTTCACTAAAAATATGTCCCAATATGTATCCTCAAGCATGAACTAACCATGTACCAAGATTACCAAACAAATGCTTCTCGCAATATATCTCAAGATATATCAATAGAGATCAAATATGCACCAACCATTTTCTACAATAGATATTCCTCAAAAATCATTCACTCCAACAAGTATAATGCAACAATAACACCTTTAAACATGTACTAAGTAAGTCCCTCAATAGATCAATGATATACCTCTAGTGAGTATCACATCACCCATGAGGTACTTCATAAACAAGGTGCCATCACGTTATTGATAAAATACATAACATAACCAACATTGTTCCTTAACAGATGATCCACCCCATGTTGATCTTCAAAAGATGCATACAGTGCCATAGGAAAACAGGAAAAGAACCCTAAGTAAAATCAATTCCTAGAATTCAGGAGACCAAAGGAATATCGTTGATATGGAGATTGACAGTGTCAATATACCCGACTGGGTAGCCTAACGAATTGTTGAAAACCAACAAATTACAAAGGAATTGGCCACAGAAGAACCTATGTTGTTTGAGGCGCAGTCCTTAACACTGCACAACTCCCAATACAACAAGGAGGAAAAGAAGTTGTAGATATAAAAGATCAATGTCAAAAATAACAAGGTAATTCAAAAGAAGAGCTAAGAAGTCAATGTATCAGAAGTCGAACCCTTTGGACTCCTAAAATTACATTTTTCTATAAGTGATGCTCTTTCCCATTCAATTTTGGAGAAAGAATCAGGAAATATTAAATTAAAAAAGAGAATAAGTGATCTTGAGGACACTCTAAGTCCAAAGCCATTGTTTGTATGATAACCTCTAGCCATACTTCCATAAGACCAGATTCTCCCAAGTACACTAGGAACTTCCATCAGAGTAAAAACATTTTCCCAACTATTGAGTAGAATAAGACTCTATGTTTCTGAGAATATCAACAAAAGAATCAATATTATTTCACAAGCATGGGAGGTTGGTACCAACCTACAAAATTTATCTCAAAGGATTACAATTTTTACTGAATATTTGAAAATCAAAGTTAGAGAATGATGAAGTCTTCTATAATAATGAGGAAAAAAATTGCATTGCACAGGTCACTTCCTTGAACGATCGTCACATAAGTCATCAACAACTACCCTCGAACAAACAAATAAAAAAAATAAGGGCGAGATGGGAAGCGAGAGTAAAGATGTTAAAAGATACAATTTTGTATTATGAGAGAATTAATGAAAAAAGAGGAGATGCTTTTCCAAAGGCATTAGATATTGTAAGACAATTACAGGACCCACAAATTTTAAGAAATTTTGGGATCATAACCAAGGAACAATTGGACAAGGATTTAGATAATTTTAATACTTCATGGATTAGTGAATTTGATAGCCCCGTAGAGTTTCTCAAAGAAGAACATAAGTGTTGGCTTGTCTAATTTCTAAATGACAACAAGGGCCACTTGTCAACAATTGACTAACTCCATGTGGAACGTAAATAAATAGAGGAGGATATATACATGCTTAGATTTAAGGAAGAAATGACCATCCCATCGATAAAGGAGTGCATCAGTGAGTGGCTCAAGAAGTCGTTACAAGAGATCATCAACCTATAATAACTACCCAAGGTAGCTATCTCAAAGGAAGCCTGAAGCTTGAAATCATGTAAAGGAAAACCTCTAGCAACAAAAAAGAGAGAGAACATTTTCTTCTTAGTAATTCAAGCATATTTTACATTTGTATTTCCTTTTTCTTTTCTTTAACTTGATTAATAATCCCTTAGTCTTATTTGTTTCGTGATCTCGGAAAACCTAAGACTAGTTTTTAACTGCCTTTCTTTCTTTCTTCCCAGTTTTTCTTCTATTTAATGGTCCACAAGAGCCCCAATCCCAGTCTGTTTGGACAAACACCTTTTACTTTTATGAACATTATAAACATTTTATAAGACAATTGTGTTTTTTTTAGGTTCCCAGAGAACTATTTGGGATACATGACTACTGATTTTTCGAACTTTTAGTTTTAAGCTGAATTTTCAAGTGTGTGTCCATCACTCTTTCATTTTTTTAAGGTAATATCATCCTAAGTTTTATGAATATGTGGCCATTTACCTTCACTCAACCAAATAATATTTTTTACTTTATGTTATGATGGAAATGTTTCTTGTGAGGATTCCTATTTTATTTTTACATCGACAATTTTGTACAATATACTAAATCTTGTATGATATTGTAAATATTCATGTGAATAAGTATGGTCCTATCTCATTCCTTTCTTTCATTGTGAACATTTGTTTATGAAATAAACATGGTTGTTTCTTAGTTTTTTATTTTAAAATCTGTATATTATTCATATAGAGGAGTACCACCTCTTTAAAAATGTAGGTGGATTTATCCTCATGAGGTTATTTTCAAGGCTTGATAGTCTTAGATATCAACATTATCTACTAAGGTGGCCATCAACGTTGGTTTGATGAGATAGTTATCCATAACTCTTGGGTTTATTTCATTCATCAACTCTATTACTTGTTTTCTTTGATATTCATTCTTCTCCATCTCTGATATCCTCAATTTTTTGGGTACTTCCTAGTTTAACTCATCCATGTCAGTCATATCAAACTTTCCTAGGATGTTGTCTATTGAATTCCACAATCTGAAACATGATTTATTGGTAACTTTTACCAATTCTTCAACATCCTCACAAGACTCTTTCCAACTATCTAACATCAACAATGTCTTTTCTTTTTCCCTTTTGTTGTACCTAGGAAACTCTATAGTGGCATCTTCATACTTATTTGTTAGTCTACCACTGTATCAAAAGCTTCATGAGTAGATTGTTTGTTGAGATTCATCTCCTTCACCTAGTCTAAGATTTATTTTATCGTGTCATTAGAATCATGTATATTGTTTATCTCAATGAAGAGATCACTTTGAGTCTCCCTCAATTCCCTATTAACCATGATGGATTTTTATTTTACCACTTTCAATATATTCACAATATTATCATTGTCCTTCAATTATATTTCTATCTCCTACACCCTTTCTTCACATTCAATAATTTTCTCTCTCTACTGCTCAAAGAGATAAATCTATTATCAGTGCTCTTTTTTAGTGCCTCCATCTCCTGCAAATGTGTTTCTTTGAAGTTTTGAATCTCAACCATATGTAGTTGATCTTGTGTATTAGATTCCCTCTCAAATTCATTCTTTTGTTTCTTCAACCGATATTCCATAGTTGTAACTTTTGTTTTATAATCATCAAGTGAAACATTCAGCTCACTAGCAGTGATTAGGTTAGTACATGTAAATGCATAGAGAGAAAATCATTTGTCATATTCTTCTTTCTAAGTGTTATCCTTGTTTAACTTCCATATGACAGACCTGTGAGGTGTTTCTTGAACATCGATGGTCTCTCCTATTCTCAGCCTTTTAGAAAGTCTATTATAGATTCCATTATTAGAAATGCTATAGAAAAATTCTCATAGGTGTGCCACATAATTGTCTAAACCTATCGACTGTAATGTTGCATAAGAGAATATAGGTGGTATGGTATCCAAAGGAGTACCTAAATCAATAAGAGTACCGAGGTATTCGAGTTTCTTTGTTGGGTCAAGATTGGTTCCCTTGCTTTGGTATTCTTCCAACTTATTTTTCCTCTCTATCTCTACTACTTCCTTGGTTCTTTCTTATTCTTCTATCCTTTTCATTTCCTCCTCTTCTTTCTTCTTTCTCTCTTCATCCTCCTTATTTTTCTTCTCCTCCTCTTCCTTCTTTTTCTTCTCTTCCTCTTCCTTATTTTTTCTTTCTATTTGTGCTACCTCTCTTTCTTTTATTGTTCATTTTTATGTTTTGCATCTTTGTAGGAGACTTCTTTTTATTTTCTTTCTTCTTTAGCTTGTTTTTTATTGCTTCCTATGATTTTCTCTGTTGGTCTACTGCAAGCTTGCTAGTTTCCTCATCTGATTTCTTTTGTTCTTTAGCCTTGCGCCTTTCTTCTTCTTCTTTCTATCTTAATATTTGTTCCTCTTTCAAGTCCTTCTTTCTCCATTGCTCCTCCATAGCTAGGGATTTCTTTATTCTTTCCTCATATTTTTCTTATTGGGTCTTTTTATTTTCCTCTTCCTATTCATGTGCACTGAGTATCAATTTCTACCTTTTTTCTTGGAACAATATCCTCTTTTCCCTTGATTCTCTTGGAGTATTGTCATTTGTTAAGAATTCAAAACATGGGATATTACTTCTTCATAATACTTAATGCCTCGAAAGGTAATGTCTTCCTCATTCGTGTCATGTTGGAATGTAGGTACCATACTTAAGGTTCTGAAATGTTCTATTACTATTCCTCTAGGGTCATGGTTTCTGGTCACCCTTGTACAAAGGATTAATCCTTTAAAAACCTATTCTTCCTTTTGGGCATGTGGGATGTTCAGTAAGGTGAATCCCCTTTTTTTGATAGGAAATATAGGCCATATACTTTTGTTACTTGCTGAAAAGGATTTGGCAATACCTGCTTCAACTGTCTGATATGATATTTCTCTTCCTAAGAGTATGTTCGGAACATACTTAGGTAACAAATGTGGTGGAGAAGAGAATTCGAAAACCATGATATAGGTGAAATGATTCTCCATCTACCATTTCCCTAAGTCCTTTATGGTTTCAATAGCTTCAAAAGAAAATCTCTGGAGGGGTTGACCAAAATAATTTGGTACAATGGATCTATAAAATCATCACAAATTCCATAGAAATATTTTTGTAATTGCACTCCCACAACTATGAACGGTAGATATGTATGGGTGGGAGATCAGGATTGCAATTTAATTTCATTCCAAGAAAGGAAAAACAAGACCAAATTCATCAATTAAATAAGTCGACGTATAAAAACATGGATTTTTGCTTGTGCGAGCTTCATGAGAATTGTAGAAGATATTGTCAGATAGAATATGCACACAATTTAAAATATTCCCTCCTCCTTCTATGTTATGGACTAGGGGCACCCATTCCAGCTTTAAATGTATGTTTTTAACTCCTCCATAAAGACAACATATTGTTTTCGTGAGAAGTCAATATGGCGCTTTAAGGTATTGTGTGTTGTATATCTTGTTATCCTTTATGTGGAATTTTGGGTCCTCATCCCACCATTCTTCCAATAGGCCAGTCAAACTAGGGTTCCCTTTGATAAATTCCTCTTGAAATGACTTATTAATAAAAAAATATAGTGTTGACAACTTGTGCATTTTGTGTATGTTGTCTACTCCTAGCGAGGATAAATGATTTCTTGCCTGAGATGTGATCACTTCTTCTTGCAGGTTCAGGTGTATGTATACCCATCAGACTGCATTGTTCTATGGGAGAAGAGTTGATAAAGAAGCTATAACATACAATCCACTCTTCTTAATGTTTGAATACACCTTCAAGTCCTCATCCTCTATTAGAAAATATTCAATGTGAAATATTCAGTATATTTCCTTCCATGAAAGACACTTCTGGAATCTGTTATGGGAGATTGTATATGTTAACAAAATGTCTTTAGGATTCTTCATCTGAGTTGGGGCATTAGGAATTGTAGATCTCCCGTGACAACCTTGATCCCCATACATCTTTCACCTGACGTACCTATATAATTCAAAGTGGAGTGAGGGTTTCCCACAGAGTTATACAATTTTCCACAACGTTTACAAATGAAACCAATTCAAAATAATAATAATAAAATTAGCTTTATGTGTATATTAAATAAAAATCAAGTGTAATAACTTTGGCATTTCAATCAATCAAATCTTGACTCTGAATTTTTTCATGCTATCGATAACCATCAATATGCATTAATTCAATATTTCAGAGGTGAGATAAGTACAATCTATGTTGTGTTGCAGGTTTAGGTTTCGTGAGCGGGGATTTGAAAAGGTAAAAACTACATAGGGATGGGAGGTTTGGTCATGTGCAAAAGTAATTTCTATTAAATTTTTTGGGCGGAGAATGAGACAAAATATGTCACAATATGCCAATCAAGCCCACACACAAATATTATCCCGCAGGGTTTTAGGTTTTAGTTTTGTGGAAAAAGGTTCTGCGATAAGAAAACTTTGTCATGACTTGAACTCTCTCGCAAAAATGATTAATATAGGCTCTTGTGTCGTGGGTTGCAAGTGAATGAGTATAAATTTTGTTTCCATGAGGATCTGGCGTGAAACGTATTCTCCCTCAAAGCTTGTAGACATAAAAGGTTTTGCGGGAAAAAGGCTTCAGTGTTGACAAGTCTGATTGGCTCATAGGGTCAGGGAAACTTATCTTGGGAAGAGCGTCAAAGTGTTCTTGTCAAAAGAAAAGAGGTTAAAAATTCTATACATATAATCATTAATAAAACCTTTCACAACCACTTTTAGAAAATTAAAGCATAATTACCAAAAGGTAATCTTGTGGCTTAAAGTTTTGTGGGGAAAAGATTCCATTCCTTCATGGGTCATGGGATGCATATGAACGTGAATAAGGTCTTGTTTTAAAAATGTTCCCACGTGAAAATGTTCTCCCTCAAATCTTATGGTTCTAAGTTCATGTGGCTAACTCCCATTGTCTCGTGGGGAGCGAATTCCGAGAATAATTCACACTTAAAATAAAGGGAACACTAGTGAAAAATGTGACCCCACAAAGCCCACAGATTGAAGGCTTCAAAAATGTTATATGGTGGAAAAGTGAACTCAATCCCAAATGGAAAAGGCTCATGTGAAAAGGGTTTCCCTGCAAGGCTTGTGGGATACCTACTCTTAGAGAAAGTATTCTTGTATGCACGCTACCCTAGGAGGATTTGATTAAAACATGGACAAAACTAAATTAGTTTTAAAGTTAAAATAAGGACCTGGTAGGAGATATAGCAATGTCTCTAATAGATCAGAAGAAATTTTTTTATGGCATCCAATCACAACCCTAATATTACACCGTGTATCTTTCGTATCTTATGTGAAAATAAAGTACGAGGGGCCTTTTAATTTCCCTAAAATAAAGAAATTTAATGGGATTTGTTGTGCGTACAACACCACTCAAGAACGTGGAGTTTATGCACGTCAATTTAAATCCATTAATAAAAGCACTGAAAAAAGATAAAACACGTATATTTTTAATCAAATGTGCAACCAGATACAAAGGACAGACATCCCACCCAACCATACATTTGTTACTCCAAATATCAACAATAAATCACCTTTGATTTGAGGCTATGAGTCCATAAGAGAGTGTCTCTTAAGTGTGTCTATTGTCCACTCACAACAAGCTAGTTTCCCACATCCATCCCAATCCACCATCTCTCTTCCCCTCAACCTACATAACCCAAGGAATGGGATATCCTTCTCTGCTACACAGTCTCTCGGGCTATCCCCCTTCCCTCTAGGGATTCATCACTAGTTGGCTAGGAATATCTCTTATTGGGGATTCCATGGACTTATAGTTGCAAATGGAAACTCTCGACAACAACTCATTTTATCTACACAAAAAATCTCACTCTATAATCCTAACAACTTGCTTCTTCATGCATTTTACAACTCCAAAAATCTTCCCACAAATTCCGCTATGGATTCCTTTAAGTTTAAGCACTCAACACCCTCTTGTTTTCCCAAAATCTGTATGTAAAAGCTAACTATAGTACCCATTCAAATTTCCCTTTTTACTGATACGTGTCGACTCTCACATTTTCCAATGTTGATTGTACTCAGCCCCATGCTTTCAATAACTATGTGAAGTGAATTTTCACCCAACCCTCTTACATGTATTCAATGATTAGGGCTTTGATACACTCAAAAGGAAAATAGAAGTTTCAAACAAAACAATAATTTAGAAAATTGCATGGCATTTAAGACACATGAACAATTCCCCCTTGGAACCCTCTGTCTCTTGTGGAAACTTATCCCCCATGAATT
>SNQJ01S0057499.1:21987-62328 GCA_010110895.2 Picea sitchensis | reverse complement strand
CATGATCTGCAACGGGGCTCGGCATTGGGGACACTACAGTACTGGCTTCCTTTCTCCATCAAGTTCGAGGTTGGATTCCTTTACTTTGGTGTGAGGGCGGCCTATGCCATGGCCAAGTTAAGTATAATCCTGATTTTATTTATTTCTTTAAATTTTTGTTCGCTCTAAACATTATGCCTTGTCATTTTAGTTATATTTACTTTTCTACCTAAGCCAAATGCTAATAACGATTTATGGTTTACTTTGCAAGATACAAGACTCTTAACCTTTAGAATTCCAACCATCCTCTTCATGGGAAAAGGTACTTGGGTTCCTTAACAGAAACCCTTCGTGATTTAATCATCCCCGATGAAAAAGTCAAAGTCTTTTCCTCGGCCTGTAACTGTAATGTACATAGTTTGAAGTTCAATTCTTGTTTAGCAAGGAAATGATCATTATAATAATGTACCATTATTTATAATTCCATCGGCTCTGTAGTTTCATACCTACCCTAAATCTGGGCTCGAACTTTCTGCTTGTGTTTAATTAATTCAAGATTCAAGACTCTTCTCTTTGCATGTCGTATAATGAACGTAGAGTAATACAGAGTGGTTAAATTCTGACTATCAATAGTATGTCGATATCAATATAAATTCTTGAATTGTAGTCGAGTCGAGTCTGTTGTTTATTTCATTACTTATCGGACTATTACAGACACAGAGGTGATTTATGTTATTGTTTTATAATATCATGGATATTACCCAAGAATATGCACACATAGGTGATCCAAAATGTTTTTGTTTTCATTTGGGGCCTTCGTGCCCTTCATATTACATTTCAGAATTGGTCTTGTGTTAAACGGTGTTATTCCCAATTTATTCCAGTGTTTTAACATGTGGATAATTAGACCAGATTGACTGAAATTATTTATACTCTGTGTAATTTAGGTCTTTCTGGAGAGAATTTTGCAATTCTTTGATTACTTTTCATACATAAATTCATCCCAAGCATTTGCGTACCCAAATATCATAATGTTTAATATGTGTGAAAAAAGGATTTCGTTTACTTATTGTATTTTTGTATAGGTAATAACCCACAGGAAAATATAAAGATACGTCTATATGTATACATGTTTATTCAATATCCATTTACAATGCACTCTTAATTAGTTCATTATGATAAGTACCATTCGGTTGTGGGAATTCATCTACTGCTTTTACTCTAATACAAAAGGAAAACTAACCCATAGGAAAATATTCCTTCAGGACTTAACCAGGCATATTCTCGCAGCTAGAAGATTGATGGAAAATTTAGTATTTACACAACAATAAAATGCAATAGAGATAATCACATTTGATTTCAATATTTCATCCATAATATTATTCAATTCATGATTAACAGATGCATTACACAGCTATTTAACAATTTTAAACAAAGGAGGGTTAAGAGGACATATCTGAATAAACTCGCTAGAAAACAAATGAAACAGCCACATTCCTCCCAACCGTAGAATAGTGTAGCCAAAATCACTTTCCCCATTCACCCCCTAGCCTGACCATGAATCCATGAGGGCGAACTTGGACAATAAAACTCCTCCTCAACAATGTCATGCAATTCTAGTAGTTTCCTCTTGCCTCACACTCCAACAGTAGTGCTCATAACAACAAGAAATTCCATAGTCCTTTCCTAGCATACTTGACAATGTCCTGCCTCCTCACATATGCTATTTAATCAATTTTCCTAGGTCTTTTCCCTCCCTTGGGAGTTTTCGCATCTTTCTAAATCCTTGATTTTCACGGGCTACCAATGGCCAAATGATTGATTTTCCACTTGTAATAATCAGCCTATACGTAGTTCCAACATGTTCGCCACTCATGGAGTCATGGTCAGCTCATTTTAACATGGCTGTTCCATTTGTCCTCCTGCAATCAATATAAATATTCTTTTTTTTATATAAGTGTCATAGTCAAATAGTTAGTTGAGTCAAATCAAATCTCTTCCCAACAGTCATAACAATTAATTACAAATATCAAATTTGAAATTCGGAATTACCATAAATGGCAAAAATTTTCCAAATTCGAATTTACTAAAAACAGAATAAATTTCCAGCAAATTTAAATTTCAAAAATATTTTATTTTTGGGGATGACACATGACTCGAGAAGATATCCTCAGATATGTTTGAGGCATATCCTTAGTTTCCTAGATATTTTCTGCATCTTCATCTTCTTCTTCTTCTTCTTCTCGAAGTTCTTCATGCTCCTGCCTTTATGAAGATGGTTGAGTTTCCAACTGAATTTTTTGAATTTGCAGTGCTTGTTCTTGTCTCACTTCACTATCTACCAATTCTAATTTTAAGACTGAGAATTCATCAAATACTACATCTCTTCTTATGATGAGTTTGTGGGAAGTAGGATCCCACAGTCTGTACCCCTTAAATCCATCACCATAACTAATGAAGACATATTTATTTGATCTAGGATCTAACATAGAACGCTAATATTTATAAAGAAGAGAATAATCATCACAACCAAACATTCCCAGATTTGAAAAATCACACAAATGACCTATCCATACCTCTTCTGGAATCTTACAGTTTCTTGCAGCTCATGGTGACCGATTTGTCAGATAGCTTGCTGTAAGAATTGCTTCTACCCATAATTCTTGTTGCATCTTGAAATTATTGAGAATGATCCTTTCTCTTTCTAGAAGATTCATATTCATGCGTTGAACAACACCATTCTGCTGAGGAGTATAAACCGTGGTCTTATGTCTTTCGATCCCAACTTCCTTGCAATAGTTCTTAAATTTCAAATATGTGAACTCACCTCCATTATCTGTCCTTAAACACTTGATTGACTTGCCATAGCTCTTTTCAACCAAAGATCTGAATTGCTTAAAAGTAATAAATACATGAACTTTTCTTTTAAGTAAATAGACCCAGACCTTTCTACAATAATCATCTATAAATTTCACATAAAATGACGATCCTCCAAAACAAGCTAGAGGGGATGGTTCCCAAACATCTGAATGAATGAAATCAAGGATACCTTTTCTTATAAGCCTCCCTTCTTTAAACGTATTTCTACATTGTTTTCCAAAAGCACAATACTTGTAGAAATTCGAATTCAGGAACTTCAAACTCGGAAGTGACTTACGATCAACCAGTACCTTAACCCCTTTCTCTCTCATATGACCCAAACGTTGATTCCATAAATGAACAGATTCACTTCCATCTTCATATGCTACCACTACTTGATTTACTTTTTTCCTTCCTTCAAGCTGATAAAGGTTCTTGATCCTCTTTGCCTCCATGACTACTAATAAGCCTTTGGACACCTTTAGTACTCCACCTTGAGTTGTACACTTGTAACCATCAGAATCTAGAACTCCCAAGGATATCAAATTTTTTCTTCATTTGAGTACATGTCTTGCATTTTTTAATGTTCTTATAGAACCATCATGCATTCTAATATGGATGTGACCAACTCCAACGATTTTACAAGAAAAATCATTTCCCATAAAAACAACACCATTATCAATAGATTTGTAAGTTGAGAACAAATTTCTATGAAGACACATGTGGCTGGATGCACCATAATCTAAAAACCAATGATGATGTTGATGTGAAACATGACAAGTAGATAATACCTCATCAACCATACCTGAACCTAAACCTAAACTTGTTTCAGCTACATTAGCTCCATTTTCTTCTTTTTTGGAGTCCTCCTTGGCTACATTCTGTCTTTTCCAGCAATCCTTCTTGAGATGCCGAGATTTTCCATAAAACCAACATTTCTACTTACTCATCTTTCCCTTTAACTTATACCTTGATGTACCCCTCTAACTTTTCCCTCTTTCTCTAGATCGTCCTCTGACCACCATTGTTTATAATCTAGATATTTACTTATTGGATTTATTCCTCATTTCCCCACACAACAAAGCTCCCACAACAATGTTATAATCAATGGCATATGTTGTGTTAAACCACACAGTTGTGACCATATGGTCCCAAGACTTAGGAAACAAACACAGTAGCGTAGTAGACTTATCCTCATCATTGAAATTTACTTCCATAGTAGTTAATTGAGAAATCAGAGTATTGAAGACATTCAAGGGATCAACAATTTTTGTACATTATTTCATCTGCAAGTTGTACAACTTCCTCTTTAAGAAGATTATGTTTGAAAATTTCTTTGTCATATATAGACTCTCGAGTTTGGTCCACAAACCTACTGTTTCCATCTCTTCAACGATGTTAAACAATACCTTATCTATTAGACACATGCGAAAAGTATTGAGGGCTCTTGCATCCATATACTCCTAGTCCTCGTCTATCGTTCTTTCTCGTTTCTTTGACCTTCCATCCAAGGCCTTTTACAATCCTTTTTTCACAAGGAGATCTTGCATCTTGAGCTTCCATAGCGCAAAGCTATTCTTACCACTGAACTTTTCAATCTCAAACTTTGAACTTTTCACTTTCGACATTAGCAGAAACAACTCCAAACGAAGCTTATAATACTAAGCTTGTATAATGAAGCAATAGTGGTGGTTGAAATTTTTTTTATCCAAAAATATATATATAATATTTAAAAGACCTTTTAAAAACATCCACGTATTTATTTTTTTTTACCATTCAATAAAAGATCCTTTAAAAGAAATATTTAATAAGTATTTTATACCTCATAAAAGTGTCGACCTTCCCTTTTAGTAAAACACCCTGTCACCTTTTTTAAAACCTCCACATTTTATACCTCATAAAAGGGTCGACCTTCGCTTTTAATAAAAAACCCTATCACCTTTATTAAAACCTCCACCTCACTCACGTTTTATTAAGACAAAGAACCCTTCAAACTTTAGTTTATAAGATGCATGTGAATTATCCTTTTAATTTTTCCTTTAATGGATCATCGCACCTTGTATGAGGACCACCTACGAGGATTAGGAATCGTTGCACATTGTCAATGGATAGCCTGTGATGATTTTCACCCAAATCATAGCACCTTGTATTACTATGCATCTGCGATGGTGTCACACTTACGACCTGCAATGACATTGCAGTGTGTGTTGTGTACAACTCACGACGATGTAATAAATCCCATCCCCAGCTCTCCACTTCCACTTCACTCAACTTGGCTCGGCTATTCGATCCAACGACCAAATTATTTTCTCCTTCGCTTTGTGCTACTTTAACTCTAAGATTTGATACCACTTGTTAGGCAGCAGAAGCAAAACATAGCATAAAACCAAGCACATCAATCATACACTTGACATAGTGATTTATATGGAAACTGAAATTGGAAAAAAACCACGGGCAATGATTATCGGTCTTCTTCTATTCAAGGGAGAATTACAATACCCTTCATAGGCATACAACCATACAACAATGTATTTGGTTGCACTCACATTGTACTGTACCTATATGGGTATGCTCGTATATATAACATCTATCACTCAGTTACAAGACTCACCATGAATAATTCGTTGTCATGTTTCCAACAAAAAAAACACAATATATTGTTACCTCCGCCCTTAATCGTTTGTGTGTAAACCATCCAAAACATGCATTTGTGAACAAATCTTCTTTCTCCATTTATATAATTATTTTAATTTCAAATAATATAATAAATGTTTATATTTTTTATTTTATCATTAAATTTATAAATTAATAGATTATTTAAATATATTTTAACATTTAAATTATAATATCCCCGGATGGGGTGACAAGTGGCGCGATATTGCCATGTGGGAACGAGCCGAGACGCAGCTTTAATGCATCTACCGACTCGTATCACCTCGGCCATTAACACACATGCATTTGACCAGGAGAAACCTTGCAATGAGGCCCCTAACGCAAGCGAAGGGTACCTCTCACCAGAGCACTACCCAGCATAGTTTAATGGAGAGGTTTAATGCTATGGCTATGGCGATTGTGTTGATAACAACGCTCACTGTTCGGGGGAACGACATCACACAGCAATTTGCTCCGGGAAGTTTTTGTCTCACAGAGGAACCAGAGTCGCGGCAGCCTCCCTCCTGCTTCTCTGGCTCGCCGACCGCATTTGGCAACTCCACCTTTCTTCCGAAGCAACTGGAAAGACACAGACAACACTTGGTTTTTTCACAGTGATCCCGTCATGCCACGAATTCGAGGGAGGTCGCGCCGGGGAGCGGCCCGGTATGCGGCGGAGTCTCGGCGTAAACAAAAGAAGAAATTCGAGAGGGCTATGGCAATTGCGGCTCGACGACGAAAGACCGGACCACATGCGCCTCCAATGGCATACGTGGAAGAGGTCATACCGGAAGGCGGTCTGCCAAGCCCTCCTGGGCACACCCTGTTCATGATACCAGAGAACTAGAACCTGAGCACGAGCTTTGGCACCCACAGCATGGGTCAATCTGCTAGCAAGGTGTCCGACCCATCGATTGTCACCACGGAGAAGCCTTACTCCCCCTGCTACGTGGAAGAGGAGGCTCCTCCCGAGCCCACCAAAGAAGCGGAGGAGACAGGACGAGAGCGTCGAGGGCACAAGACACAGGATGCGGAGGCGGCCACCAGCGAGGATTGCATGGAGCAGCCACCTACAGTTAACTGGGGGTACCTTAATCTTGTCTATGAAATCAGGAGCAAGTTAGACGATCAAATCTTCCGCCTGGAATTCATGGATCAGTGGATGGACATGTTCTTCGTGGCACACTCCAGAGCATTGGCAAAAAAACAATGTCCGACTTGTGCGCGCACCTACATGTTCCCTGCGAGGTGGAGGCACTCCGAGGTCTAGGACAAACCACTCAGCTCAGAGGTTCCCTCATGTTTAAAACTCGTTTCTGGTCTTGTTGTTGTTGTTATACTTTCTGCCTTTTATTAGCTAGTTACCAGGTCATCTTAGTACTAGATAGAATAACCAGCTTCCATGCTGCGACTATGAGTCCTGGTTTCCCTTCGGGCAGGACGTCAACTCTGTCAAATTTTGCTCACTATGCTTTCAGTGTGACACATGGACATGGATGCCTAGCTGTCCCGGTTTCCTTCTTAGGCAGGACAGCTGGCATCACTTACAGTATTGAATTTTGTATTTTGATTATGGTAATATAACAGGGACCACCCTTTTTACTTAAAAAAAAAAAAAAAAACATTTAAATTATAATAAAATATTGATTATGTTTAAAATTTTAATTAAATTTTATAATTTTTTTAACTTCAAGTAAGCTTTATTTTAATTTTTTTCTATTCTCCACACTCTATATCATATTTATGTCAAAAATGAACAACTTAACTATAAAATTGCATTTTCTTTGTTAATGAAAAAAATCAAATTAAATTTTATGAAAATTGGATGAAATCAACCCTAATCTAGAAGATCAAAATTATCCATCTGTTTTGCCAAGTGCAAAGAAAAAAATAAGCATTGCTAAGATAAGAACAAATTCTCACGAGTTCCATAGTGAAACTGGGCTTGGTCAATTCCTAAAACGCCATGGCATGAAAGAGTGTGTCACCTTTGTGACACTAAGAAGGTTGAAGATGAAAAACACTTTCTCTTAGATTGTCGAGCCTATACCCATATTAGATCTCATTTTCAAAATATTGATCACACTACCAACCTTCCTAACCTGTAACTCAACAAAAAGTATGATCTTGGAAGCCTTCTGTGCTTTTTCGAGCACAAACAAGAATTCTAAAGAATCACAAGTAATCACTTGCCTCTTAAACAAAATTCTAAAGAATCACAAGTAATCACTTACCCTCTTAAGGTCCGATAGACCAATTAAATCTTAGTGGACGTTAATCATCATTATCATCATAATTTTATATTTATAATTTATATAAAAAATAAATAAAAATTATAATAATTATTTTATACTAAATTTTAATAAATATTAAATATCATAAATCCAATAAAATCAACTTTAAAAAGTTAAAATATATATTGAATAATAAAATTCATACCATGCATTACACAGATATTTTAGGTTAAAGAACTTTTCCCATTTTATCTTTACACTTACTTCCCCAACATATTTCTATTTTTTCATTTATATAAATATTATATTATTGCAAATTTTTTTTAAATGGTGAATAAGATTCTGCTCTAGAATACTAGGATTCAAAGTTTAAAAGTAAATATAAATATAATGCTTATAAAACAGAGAATGTTGGAAAATAATTTTTTTTAAGTTGTATATTTATTATAATACATTGCTTTTTTTGTTTTTTTTTTATAAATTTAAATTTAATATAATTTAAACTTTCTCCAAAATAATACTTTTTATTGTATTTTTCTATTTATATATTAAAAATAAAATTTTAATAAAAATTGTAGTTTAACCCAAAATTAGGTGACAATTAAAACGTTTACATTTCCTCTACACTTTTTTAAGACTTGGTATACACTTTTTTAAGACTTGGTAAATCCTATAAAATTAAAATTTGACTAATATATAAAAACTTGGCAAATTATGTCTATACTTGTTTTTATCTATTATTTTTAGATGTATTATATTTTTTTTATAAAAAATCAAAAAATAGATATTATTAGCACAATCACATCCATAATTAGTTTTTGAAAAATGAAAAATAAAAATTATCCATCTATATCAACCACTTTTACCTATATAAACCATTTTTAATAATATAATTGTTTTAATCAATATAAACTGTTTTAACATTTTCAAATCATTATCCTATAATAATAATTTTTTAAACAACATTTATTTGTGAAAAAAAAAAATTGTCAAATAAAAAAAAGTCAAAACAATTTTGATATTTTTCATTGAAAAATTACTTTTTAAACAACATTTTATATTTGAAAAGAAATTAAAAAAAAGACTTTTGAAACAACATTTCAAATTTCTCTGAAGCCAAAACAGCTACGATATTTTTCATTGAAAAAATACTTTTTAAGTAACATCTATATTTCAAAAGGAAAGGAAAAAAAAAACTTCTTAAACAACATTTTTGTATGAAAAGAATGGCATCGGAAATTAAAAGAAAACAACATTTCTGTATGAAAAGAATGGCATCTCAAATTGAAAAGGAAAAAAGAAAGTATTTTGAAACAACATTTATTTGTAAAATGAAAAAAAATATTAATATGTAAAATTAAAAAATTAAATTATATGTAATATGAATAATAATAATAATATGTCAAATTAAAAAAATAATAATGATAGCATGTTAAATGAAAATATCACACTACCTATCCTGAAAATTTGACAGCTGGCAGGAATACCTGATCCATGATTCAATTCCCTGCAATATAATCCACCCATGTCTATCTTCAAAAACGACAGCTGGAAGGAATACCTCATACATTATTGAAATACCTCCTCCGGAGAAGATACTGCAAAACAATCGACCACGGCAGAAAAGATGTGTATGTATAGCACTAATCTACCAGTCAACCAACATTTCTAAGAATTTGAACAAACATATAACATGCAAGTGGAAAAATGCAAAACATTGTGGGCTTTCATGACGCAGAAAATACAAACAGACAACATGCTATTATTGGCTGTCTTGATGTAGAAAATGCAAACATATAACATGCCTTTCGAAAAATCCAAAACACGATAGCCGTCACATCCAGGACTTGGATCAATGATAATCCTCACTGGCTTGCAAGTATGAAATTTAAAGAGAACAAGGACAAACAATGATTGAGATAGATGAGTTTTAAGGATTAGGTTAACTTGGGAGCAATCATTTCTCCAAAGTTCTGTTTTTTAACCCAAAAATAATGGGTCTGAATCCGATCACACATTTTCACAAAAAAAAATGGGTCTGAATCCGATCACACATTTTCACATTCTTAAGAGTAGTTTGAATTTTCATGGATTAAATTTCTATGTATTTTTAGCAATACTCTGATTTTCCCGCTAAACCCAAATGCTCACAAAAAAAAAAAAAATTTATAAAATTATGGACCAACTGAAAATTTAAAAGCAAACAGTAAGTTAGTCTCGGGGAGAAAATTGCTGCAGAATTAGCCCACTCTGAGTTTTAATAGATTTACGATGATCATATTATTTGATTATACCTATAAGCGTGTCGTTTTCTATATGAACAGGTTTCTAGAAACATAAGTGTTGACTGACTGCCTGAATGATTGAGGAAAGCAAATGATTAATTCTCGGAGTCTTCTGATATTCCACCTCCTCTTCGTTCCTCACCAAGTAGTCTACTCTTCACAAGCGTAGTCTACTCTTCACCGTATTTTTGGTTTCAGTCCTCTCATTCCTTTCGTTTCACTTCATTGTCCTCTATCTATGTCTGCTTCAGTCAATCGCGCGGATCCGCTATATTCAACCCCCACTTCCTCCTTTGCGCTTGAACTGATCGCTTCCCTCAAACGCGATCTCGAGGCCATTCTTTCAGATGTGATTGAGTTGTATCTCTAATACACGCGCCGGATTCTATTGCAGAAGAAATCTCAACTGATATAAGCTTCTTTTGAGATCAGAGTACTGCTATTAAAGCTTATATTATAATTGCAGGCATGGGGATGAGTTCGGTTACTATCGATCAATCCACCGGTCGCAAAAGGAAAGGCGACGATTCATTCGATATTGAGGGCATGGTTTTCCCGCTTTTGAAACCGATTGTTACAACCCGCCCTGCTTCGAGGACTGAGATATTATGTAGCCATCAGACACAGAAAGATGATCTTTTACAGGATATCGATGAAGTTACAGTGCAGAACGAGCTACGGGCTAAGGGAGATCACGACGGCTGCGAAACGCCCATGTCTGAGGAGCACAAGATACCCAAAGTCCTTGAATGTCCTCGTGCGCCGAGAAAACCGAAGATGAAGAGGAAGACTCCAACTCTTCCCGAAGGTTTCTTCTTTCTTCCTCAGGATTTGGATTCTGCGTTCCTTCTATGCAGTATGAGCCAGCCGAGGAAAAAAATACATTGCTCTAAGAGGATATAGTTAAGATTGGAAGAATTAGCTCACAGAAAACACACAAAGTTTGTATTATTGCACACATAAACTAAGATACAATGCGTACATAAATAGTTGAAGTGTGATCCAACTTATTCCACTTATTGTGAGAGAGATTGAGGGAATATCTCAACCTCCTCCAGCTACCCCCAACATAATTCCTAAACTCTAGGAATCCCTAATGAGTCATTATTATCTAACTGATATTGGCACTGGCAAAGCTACCCCCAACATAATTCCTAAACTCTAAGAATCCCTAATGAGTCATTATTATCTAACTGATATTGGCACTGGCAGTAGAGCGGAATGAAGACCACCACATATAGGGCTCCTTATTATGGCTGCTGATTTATAGAGATCTAGGAAAGATTTTATAAAGTGTTCCACTGTAGTCGAGCCGATGGCGTGAGAGATTTTTAGGTTTGTCTATTGGTTTGGTTTGTACCACAAGTTTGCCAATAATATGAGAACAACATTATAGGCTTGATATACAGTCATTTCATCAAGGATCTTTGAAAATAACTATCATCTACTATAATAGATACAGTAGATCTGCGTAGGCCGCTGCTGGGTCTGTTGAATATTATATGGGTTTCTTACTCCAATGTCTGATTATGGCTACTTATATATTTTACTTTTTACTTTGATTGAGTGTTTGCATTTCTCCAGATTGTTGTGAATAGAAATAGAACACTACGGATACAGAATTGGACACTTCCCTCGTATTATTATGAAATAAGGTTACATTTTATAAGCTATGTGAGCTGTTAACTAACTTCTAAGAAATAGGATCTCAACGGATCTCTACTTACACTTATCCTAACAATCTAATAGAATATTAATTTAAGAATTTCGACATTATTATTCCAACTCTTCCTTTTAATGGAGAAATGGATTCTGTACCACACCTACCACACCTAAGTGTTTCCTACATTCTTCAAAACTCATCTTTCCATGAGGCTTGGTAAAGATGTCAACCACATTTTCAGTGGTATTACAATAGGTCAAGTCAATTTCCTTCTCTTGTATCTTTTCTCTTACAAAATGATGTTGAATGTCAATATGCTTGGCTGTAGCATGATAAATTGGATTGTATACCAATTTAATAGAGCTCTGATTGTCACATTTGAGAACAGTTGGCTTCATTTGTTTGTTGCCAATGTCTTCAAGAATTCTCCTTAACCAAACAACTTCACAAGTAGCATTACATAGAACTTTGTATTCAACTTATATTGATGATAAAGAAACAATTGGTTGTTTCTTACTGCTCCAAGACACGACCCTGTAACAATGTTGAATGCATATCCTGAAGTTGATTTCCTTTCATCGGGACCCAATCTGAATCAGAGTAGTCTACTATACATAATACCAAAATTAACAGTGCCTTTCAAATATCAAAGGACTTTCTTTGCAGCTACCCAGTGGCTTTCAAATGGCTTAGCCATGAACTGACTAAGGATGATGACTAAATATGCTATGTATGGTCTTGTAGTAGTGAGATAGTTCAAACTTCCCACCAATTCGCGATAAGAGTACCATTTGCCTCTTTAATTTCATCAACACTAGATAACTTTGCATTCTGTTCTAAAGGTGTTGACACTGCCTTGCATTCATTCATATTGATACTTTGAGTGACCATTGTTTTACCATCTTCTCTCCATATTTCCAGACCTAAACAATAATGTATTTCACCAATAAACTTCATTTCAAACATCTGTGATAACTGAATTTTAACATCTGCAATCAAATGAGAAGCATTGTCTGTTATAATCAAATCATCAACATATAAAGGTACCAAAGCAACATTCCCATTTTCATCCTTTTTTACATACAAATTAGGATCATTTTTTCTTTTCACAAAACCTTTCTGAGCAAAGAATAAATCAATTTTGATATACCAAGATCTGGGTGTTTGTTTTAAACCATATAGAGATTTCTTTAGTTTACACGCAAGATCCTCTTGTCCTTTCTTTATAAATCCTTTAGGCTGAACCAAATAAACTTCTTCTTTTAAATCACCATTCAGAAATGCAGATTTAACATCTAACTAATGTATTTTCCAATTGTGTTGTGTATATAATGCAATAATGACTCTAATTGTATTTAACTTAGCTACAGGTGCAAAAGTGTCCTCATAATCAATTCCTTCATTTTGTGAATACCCTTTTGCAACTAATCTAGCATTGTGTTTGACAACACTTCCATCTGCATTAAATTTGGTTTTATACAACCATTTACATCCTATGGGAACTTTGTTTTCAGGAAGTTCAGTTAATTCCCAAGTTTCATTCTTCGTTATTGATTCATATTCTTCATTCATTGCATTATTCAAGTCCTTATGAGTTTTGGCTTGTTCATAAGAAGTAGGTTCTACAACATTCATTACTTGTGTCATCAAAGCATAGTCTTTATACCTCGAGGATATCTGAATAGTTCTTGTAGACTTCCTCAGTGGTCCACCGCTATCTTCACTTTCAGTTCTTCTTTTCTGAGGTGTAGGAGTGTATGGAGTATCTCCACTGCTTTCACCTTGTTTTTGCACCTGTTCCTTTTCTTTTTCATGTTCATCATCTATATCAATTTTCACATGAACATCATTGTCATAAGAAGTATGCCAGACATCAGAATACTTGCTTCTTCATCTATAGTCTCATGAAAAATCACATCTCTTCCTGCTATGAGCTTATGTGAATTAAGATCAAACAATTTGTATGCCTTATGATCATCATAATAACCAAGAAAAGTACACTTTACACATTTTGCATCAAGTTTTCTTCTTTCATCTTTGGGAATATGAGCAAATGCCTTTGAACCAAATATTTTTAAATGACCAACCTCAGGTTTATAGCCATAAAGAACTTCAAAAGGTGTTTTTGAATCTAGAATCTTAGTTGGACTTTTATTCTTTAAGTAAACAACAGTGTTAATGGCTTATGCCCAAAAACGATTAGAGATATCTTTACCTTTTAACATGCTGCGAGCACATTCCACTAATGTCTTGTTCTTCTTTTTAGCTACACCATTTTGTTGTGGTGTAGAAGGCACTGTGAATTGCTGAATGATCCCATTGTTTTTGTAGTAGCTTTCAAAAGCTCCTGAGGTATATTCTCCTCCTTGATCAGATCTGAGTATCTTGATGTATTTATCTGTCTATTTTTCCACCATAGTTTTTAATTCTTTAAAATATTCAAATACATCACTCTTCTTCCTTATAAAATAAACCCAAGTAAATCATGATTTGTCATCAACAAATATGAGAAAATACCTCATACACCCAACTGATAAGGTTTGCATGGGACAAAGACATGAGTATGTATTAATTCAGTTATTACTCTCTGTTTCTTCTCTTTATGCACTGGAAATTCTTCCCTATGCTGCTTACCTAGTGCACAGGCTTCACGTTCTATATGTTGATGTTTCAAAATAGGAAGCCCTTCAACCATTAATTTCTTTTGAAGTAGCACTAAGTCATTTTGGTTAAGATTTCCATACTTGCGATGCCATAGCTCTTTAGTTGTCATTGTAGTAGATGTCAATGCATGATGATTGGACTTTGTTACATCAAGCTTATACAATGTTCCAATTCTTGTCCCTGTGGCTATGATTTTATAATGATTCTGAATATCCTTCACAAGACAATAATACTGCATAAATTCTAATTTCAGATTTTTATCAGTTATTGCTGAAACAAAAATCAAATTCTTTTTTATGCCTAGAACATACAATACATCATGAATCTATCTCTTTTGGACATTAGGTAAATTCACACATATTTTTCCATAACCCTGAATCTTGAGAGATGTGTTATCTCCTAAATATATGTGTGTTTCATCTTTACTGTCATGATATTCATCAAACCACTCTTTGACACAAGACATATGGGTTGAGGCACCTGAATCTATAAACCATGCATTTTCATCATCAGTTTTTGCTCACAATGCAACGTCTGAAATAAACAACTTTAAATTATGAAAACTTTCATCATTCGTTCTTCCTCTTGTAGAAGAATCCCTATTAACTCAATAAATGTAGGGGGCTTTGCTCTACCTCCTAGACTTGAAATAAAGACATGATAATCTCTAATTGATCCTTCTAATGTAATCGTTACCATGTCAAAATTTGAAACAATATCACCAATTGCACTTAACTCATCACATAAATTCTTAATACGGGAAATATAGCTGGTGATATTGTCATTTGAAACCATTTTTATGGACAATAACTTAGTATTTAGAAATAGAATTCTATTGGAGTTTGTAGTTTCATACAAACCTTTCAAGATGTCTCATGTCTCCTTGGAAGTTTTACAATCTCTAATGTGCGGGATTATGTTGTCTTTGACAAACAGTCGCAACAACACTTTTTCCTTAGTTTCTCGTTTCTCCCAGTCTGCAAGAGTAACACCTGTTGGTTTGGCTTCATCTCCTTTTACTATAGTCCAGACATTCAGTGCTTTGAGCATAGTTAATATCTTGAATTTCCAGTCAAGATAATTGTCCCTGTCAAGCTTAGAAGCTTCATTCAGATAATTTTCGGGAAAGGAATTGGTCATAGCTGTTACAAGATGGATTCAATAAAAAAATACCTATGTTTGAGAAAATACCTCTTTTCTTCGGCCATTTGATAGCAAACAGAAATAGCAAATGCGCCAAGCAAAAACAAATTAGTGTGCTTCGGTGAATTTAATTCCACTAGAGCTCACTAGCAGCTCCCTTAATTCAAGTCGACCAACGATCTCGTTCACCCTCCAGCAACGCAAGCTCCTCCAGCGTCGGGTTGCACTCAACAATGATGTTCGGTCAAGTTGGGCCTCCTTTACATGATCTCAGGTGGTAGTCAAACAAAATCAGTGATTACAAACAGTGAATAACGTGGTTTTATTCCTTAGCAGTCAGCTCCTCTGCAACGATGATCAATCCTAGCACTCCGTTAATGGAGATCAATCATGGCCACTTACTCTCACAACTCAACACTTTTTATAGGAGACTTTGGTACCAAAATAGAACACTACGGATACAGAACTCGACACTTCCCTCATATTATTATGAAATAAGGTTACATTTTATAATCTTTGTGAGTTGTTAACTAACTCCTAATAAATAAGATCTCAACGGATCTTTACTTACACGTATCCTAACAATCTAACAAAATACTAATTTAAGCATTTTGACATTATTATTCCAACTAATAGTAACGTCATGGAAGGGCAACGACACTTGGGATGAGTAGAAAAGCCTCTAAGCTGCACCAAATCGACTCAAAATGAAGGCAACATGCTACATCAATCAATAAAGTTTGTTACACAGAGACAATACTTGGAAATAATGGAGTAAGCTCCAGTTGATAGTTGTAAGAGTGAGTTGGTTGTAAGAGTCAATTAGTAGTTGAACTCTATTTGACTCTCTGTAGAGTCTAGTTGTTTGTGGTTTGCATGTAATCGGCTAAGTAGAGTCTTTTCCTATTTAAGAATCTAATCAGTCTTCATTGAATAATAGAGAAGTGAGAGTAGCCTCACCATGTGTTGTTTTCTCATATTTTATCTTGGTATCATAGCGGGTTGGAGGAGCCATTGAAGAGAGGTGCGTAAATTTCTAGAGGTCTGCAAGTCCCTGCTATGGTAGGGTCTCGGGGCACACTACTCCAACTTTAACAAAAACGAAAAAAAAATCGTGGTCCAACTGCAATTACACTGCAGAAATATTTCAAGATTTCCGCAACCCTAGTTCTCGTGAGTTCAAACTTCAAACAAGTGCACACATGCATGCGTTGGATGTTCATGCATGCTTCATATAAAGGAGATTATTTGTGAGTAAAGTATATAAAATTTATTAAAGTGGAATAACCTTTATTCTTAGTGAAAGAGGTATAAATTTATTAAAAGTGGATTTTTATTCAAATTGGGTTTTATTTTCAAGTTTATTAAAAGTGAATTTTTATTCAAAGTGGATATTTTTGAAGTATAAACTTTAAAAGTGCATATTAGAGTTTATTTACGAGAATATTATTTGTGATATTTTGTGTGTGAATATTTTTTTTATGGAAACAAAAGTTTGGTGATTTGGGCATTCAGAAATCTAGCACAAAAACCCAGAGAGAAAGGTTGTGTTGAGGTTATTTGCATATTATTTTTTATTTTAAAAGAAATATTAGAGCCGAGATTTTGACGGATCCGTGGTATCCGAAGGCAGAGTGACAAAAAGTTTCATATCCTTGGTGATTCACTTGCAGACACTAAATTTCATCGATGGCAAATCCACTGGAAGAAACCTACCTCAACAAAACCAACAAGTTAGATGGCACGAATTTCATTAAATGGAAAGCTATAGTGTCTGGAATATTGTGAACAGAACTGAAGTGAAACCTGATGCGGATGCAGGTGCGACAACAACACAGATCCAGATCTAAGACTCGAAGAAGCAAGAAAACAAGGCAAATGTATTGTTGTGCATGTGAGTTAAATATAGCATAATTCCACATATTAGAGAAGCTACAACTTCTACTGCAACATGGACAACGCTTAAAGCATTGTATGGAACTAGCAACACAAATCACATTTTGTTCCTGAAAACTAAATTGTTAGGCATTAAAATGGATGGAAATGAATCTGTTAGTTCATTTTTGGGTCGTAGTAAAGAGGTGAAAGACAAACTAGTAAATATAGGAGAAACTGTTTCTAACACGGTCACTATTACCTTAAATGGTATGCTAGAATATTATCATATGTTCATAACAAGTCTTGCAGCAAATGAGAAACCTCCTACATTTGAAGAACTCACAGGTATTTTTCTGCAAGAGAAAGAGAGGCGCGGGAATCTGAAGCCTCACAATAAATATTTGGCACTCTGGTCAAATAAAATATCTTTGGGAGGCAGATGACGAGAAATAGGTAGAAGAGATAGTTCATGGAAGAGAGGTGGTTCATGGCAGAGAGGCAGTTCATCGCAGAGAAGACAATATCCAAATCAAGGTATGCAATCTGATAGGAATGAGTTAAAGAGTTGATTTTATTGTGTTCGACCTGGACATATTATTAAAGACTGTCATAAGAAGAAAAGTGACGAGGTTAGGAATAAACCTAGAACACATTTAGTTCATTATGCAGAAAAATCTTCAAAGCAAGATCTCATATTATTTATTGCTAGTGATGATATTGATGAACCCCCAAATTTTGATTCACGGGATCTTAGGCTATTTGTGTCTAACGTTGCTTTATCTTCTGAAATAGATGATTCTGATGTGTTGTTTGTTGATTCTGGAGAATCAATACATATGACTTGTAATAAAAATTTGTATGCTAATTTTAAAAAAACACAGAATGGTTCCAACATATATCTTGGAGATGAACACACTCATCAGATCAAGGGATATGGAGACATTCCTATGACATTGTCGAATGGTACTATTCTTCACATTTATAATGTGGTGTATGTTCGAGGAATAAAGAAAAATCCGATCTGTGTGTCCACCATTACCGATCAGAATTTGAAGGTTGAATTCTTCAAGAATTATTTCATAGTGAAGGATTGTCTAGACCACTTCTAAACTTTTTCAATGGGAGTCAGAGGAAGAGGCCTATACAAACTTGATGTTACCAGCAAAGAACATCATGCACTGACTTCTGCAGCTATGGCAACAGAGATTCTTTGGCATCAAAGGTATGGCCACATCAATCATCCTCATTTATTGTTATCACAGAAAAAGAGTATGGTTGAAGGACTTCCCATGTTAAAGAATGAGAAGCTTTCTTGTGATGGATTTACATTAGGAAAGATGAACATAGATGAATTCCCCTCTAATCCTGCTAGGAAAAAGAAAGATTTGTTAGATTTTGTGCATACTAATGTTTGTGGGCCTATGCAGACTAGGTCTTTCAAAGGTGCATTTTACTTTCTATTATTTATTGATGATTGCACGAGATACACATGGTTTTACTTACTTAGACAAAAAAAGTGATGTTTTCGAGTACTTTAAGGAATTCAGAACCATGGTGGAAAATAAGACAGGAAAATCCATCAAAATCCTCCATTCAGATCAGGGAAGAGTATAAATCAGGGGACTTTAACAAATATTGAAAATATCATGGAATAGTACAACAATTTACAGTACCTCACACTCCACAACAGAATGAAGTCAGTGAAAGGAAAAACAGAACTCTAGTAGAGTGTGCAGGTAGTATGATGAAAGGTAAGAATCACTCGAATGCATTTTGGGTTGAAGCCATAAATACTGCAGTTTATTTAAAGAATAAACGTCCAACAAGGTGTCTTGATAATGTTACTCCTTTCGAGGCCTTGTATGGTTCCAAACCTCTAATTCATAATTTGAAAGTATTTGGGTGTAAGGATTTTTCTCACATTCCAAAAGAGAATAGCACGAAATTGGATGTTAAAGCCATTAAATGTATTTTCATTGGGTATTGTTCTGAATTCAAAGCATACAAACTATTTGATCCTGCTACTCACAAAGTAAATTTGCAAGTAGATATGTATTTTTGCATGAGTGAAAACGGTCATGAGGAATGGCAGAGACTTCTTGATGGAGTTAAAGAAGAGAAACAACAATAGAAACAACTACCACAACAGAAGCCATCACGGCAGTGACAACAACAAGAAGAAGAAGAAGGAGTGAGTGATATGGACAATTCAAGTAGTCACAGTTCACCTAGAGGTGAAGACAGATCTTCACAAAGTGGGGAGGAAGTTAATTAGTTGAGAAGATCTTCACGACATGTTCGACTCCCTAAGAGGTATAAATACTATGCCCTAATGAGTGTCCTTTCCAATGTCATAGAACCCTTGAATTTTGATGAAGCTAATGAACATGATGAATGGAGAAATGCAATTGAGGAAGAATATGAATCTATAATGAAAAACAATACCTGGGAATTGACTAAATTTCCTAAACATAAGAAGCCCATTGAATGCAAATGGATATACAAACCCAAGTTTAAATCAGATGGTAGTATAGATAATTATAAAGCTAAAATGGTTGCAAATGGGTATTCACAAACATAAGGTATTGATTATGCTGAAACATTTGACCAATAGCCAAATTGAATACTATCATAATGGTAATTGCTTTAGCTACAAAGTGTCATTGGAAGATACACAAGTTAGATGTTAAATCTGCATTTTTGAATGGTGATTTAAAGGAAGAGGTTTACCTTACTCAACCTGAAGGGTTTGTGGCAAAGGGGAAAGAACACTTAGTGTGTAAGTTAAAGAAAACATTGTATAGACTAAAACATGCACCTAGGTCATGGTATGAGAAGATAGACTCCTTCTTTCTTCAACAAAGTTTTATGAGGAGCAAAAGTGATCGAAATCTGTATACCAAATTTGATGAGCATGGGTATATAGTATTGATTTTCTTATATGTTGATGATTTGATAATTACAGGAAATGCAAAGAAATTAATTGATTAAATCAAGGAGGAGTTGTCACAGGTATTTAAAATGAAAGATCTTGGTGATTTACATTACTGCCTAGGTCTTGAAGTTTGGAGAGATGCATGCCAAAATTTTGTTTGTGAGAGTAAGTATATCAGAGAAGTAATATTCTATGAATGTGTTAAGTTAGTTTATGGCGAAACCTCATGAAAGCCATTGGAATGCAACAAAAGCAACACTGAGGTATCTAAAATGAACATTTGATTATGGTATTAAATATATTGATGCATGTGATATTGAGTTGACATGTTACTCAAATTCTGATTCTGATTGGGTTGGCAATCTAGATGATCGAATATCAATCACTGGATATGTGTTTGGCATTGGATTAGGGGTTGTTTCATGGAGATGCATTTGGCATTGGATCCGGAGTAGTTTCATGGAGAAGTAAAAAGAAGCCTGATGTATCTTTGTCTTCTAGTGAAGCAGAATATAAAACCTTGTGTGCAACAACTTGTGAAGTTGTTTGGTTAAGAAGACTTCTTCAAGATGTTGGAAAAGAACGAAAGGAACCTACGACTATCAAATGTGATAATGAAATTTCAATCAATATTGCGAAGAATCTGATTTTTCATGCAAGGAAAAAGCATGTTGAAGCTTTGTTAGAGAAAAGTTGCAGTCAAATGAAATAACTCTTATGTATTGTAATACTAGTGAAAATGGTGCTAATATTTTCACTAAGCCTCTTGGAAAGATTAAGTTCGAGGTATTTAGAGAGATGTTAGGTGTAGAAGTCAATCCATTCTCCATTAAGGGGGAGACTTGGAAATAATTGAGTAAGCACAGTCATTTAGTTCTAAGAGAGAGTTCGTAGTTGAACTCTACTTCACTTTAGGTAGAGTCTAATTGTTTGTGGTTTGCATATAATTGACTAAGTAAAGTCTTTTCTTAAATATGTAATCGACCAAGCAGAGTATTTTCCTATTTAAGAATGTAATGAGTCTTCATTAAATAATAGAGAAGTGAACTAACCTCACCGTAAATTGTTTTCTTATGGAAAATATATATATTTTACAATTTATGAGAAAACCTAGAATTTGAAATTTTTGACAAGTTTCTTCCTTGATAAATAAATGCTAGGATGCTAGGAGGAACAAGCTGCATCGAAAGTGGCTTTGTCTATTGCTACGGATAAGGCCACTTGCTTTCAAATTTTCCTCTCACTTTACATGCTTCACGTGTGGATAAAGGGAGTTGTTTAATAATGAAGCGTTTTACTTTTCTTCAAATTTAGTTGGGTGATACATGAGATTGTAGTTTCAATCTATCCTTGAAATTTAATTTGGTGATAATATTAGATTAGAGATTAAATTTATTCAAAATTAGATTTATATTGATTCAGAATTATGGATATCAATCTATCTTTATTTATATTTATTTAAATTGTTGATTCAATATTTTTATAAATAATTTAATTATTATAAAAACTATACCTCCAAAAATTCTATCATATTAACAACATTATAAAGCAAAAATCCCTCACCGCTACACCATGTAACGGTTCTCGCTTCATTTACAATATTATCCAGAGAAGTCTGGAGATAACATGAGAAGCCTTGTCAAATATTTGTCCATTCGCTTGTGTACTACAGTGCTTTATAAGCCTTTCTTACATCCAAAGCTCATAGTTCTTACTATGAGGGACATATCTATAATGTTATTATCCTATTCAGAGTTGGCTTCTGCGCTGACTGGACATATATCACAGAATCGAAAAGCTATCACGCGACAATTACAAGTATTGCCAAAGCTGGGACATAATAGACAAAGATAGGGTGGATTGCGTTAGTTCGATCTTTTAAAGAGCGAAAATCAGGCTGCTGCGCATTACAAAAGTTTTAATTGCATAGTTAAAACCAGTGTTGGAATGCGATTAAAAATGGTCAGTGTAATTGGTTATTTGGATTTTCAAATTTTTATAACATTTATAAAATTAAAATGAACAATTATTATATTAAAACCTCAAAAATCTTTCAAAATTTGTTTTTAAGTGTTATTTACACTAAAAATAAAAATAAGTATGAATCATGTTATGAATCTACGGACTTTTCTTTTCAGAGGCGCCATACATGCTAGGGAGCCGCTTATTAGAGGTAAAGTGAATAATAGATTACTACCATAATCATCATAAATAAGCAGGTTCATATATTTGTGGACTAATATTGAATAATAGATTACTACATAATTATCATAAATAAGGAGGCTCATATATTCATAAATAAGCAGGTTCATATATTTGTGGACTAATATTGAATAATAGATTACTACATAATCATCATAAATAAGGAGCCTCATATATTTGTTGACTAATATTGTTTGAAGTAAATCCTTATGCGTGAGTTCATTCAAAGTTCACTAGGAGTGAAGCTCTTTACTTGTAGATGGGCACAAGCGGATAACGAAGCCAAAACCCTTATATGCCTCTAACATAACCTCAAGAAGCTCCTTATAACATCCTACCCGTGTTTTTTTGAAATTAGATTATTCAAAGAGAATAATACGGAATGAAGAGTGAACATCGCTGGTTGTGAACATCGTTGGTTGGATCATTTTTGTGTGCATTGATTTAAGTTAGAACAATCACTCTTCACCAGCCTGTCCATTGATATATCTCAAAGTCACCTGCGTGTGCACGATATATCTCATTGATTGTGAGGCCTTTGCCGAGGAGTCTCGTTATATGAGCGTGTTTAACTCAAGGAGAACTCATGGCAATTAAGTTTGTTGAGTTTTAATTGCAGAGGCAGACGAGAAAAAGATCATGCAACCTGCCAGAAAAGAAGAGACTGCTGAGGAGGAGCTTGTCTGCAGCAGAGAAGGAGCCCGCAGGGTATAAGCGAGTTTTCTATTGTTTCTTTAAATTGACAAATAGTCATTTAATTATTTGTGGTAGAAGATGGAAAATCCTCTTGTTGATTCTTATTTAAATGAGTGAACAAAACTTGAGGTATAAGCCAGTTTTTTTTATTGTTTCTTTAGATTGACAAATAATCATTGAATTATTTGTGGTAGAAGATGGAAAATCTTTTTTGTTGATTTTTATTTAAATGAGTCCACAAAACTGTTAGAATTAATGCTTACAGTAGAATTAGTTTGAGGATTTGTTGGAGTCTGTTGAGATATTCTCTCAACCACTCCCTCCAAGTATGGAATCGGTTGGATCTGAATCCAAATATATATATGTGTTGTAATTGAGATTCAAAGTAATAAAAATTATTATTGTGTGTGAATGCGTTGCAATGACTACTCTCCATTTTGTTAACATGGTATCAGAGCTTGGACTGGCTTAAATCCCTCACGGGACAGCCAGGAAAATGTGAGAGAAAAGAAAGCTAATTAATAGAGTGTATGCTGTGAGTGCATTTCTGTGTTGAATAATTCGCTGACCAAAGAAAATGTGAGAGAAAAAGAAAGCCACTACTGAGTGTATGTCGTGATGCATTGAATAATTCACGATAAACGTTTGCCGGAGTGTGTTTTGAAGAGGAAATTATTTATGTTTATTAATTTTCTGCAGGATTTGGGAGCTCTAGATCGTACCGGGTCAGTTCATTAGAAATGCCAAGAAAGCATCCGGCAATAAACTAAAGGACCGCAGCCAGCACGGACGCTGATTGAGAATCATTGCGATCCGAAAGTTAAGAATGCTAACTGGCTAAATCGCTGTGGAATCATTGTTGTTGCCGTAAGCAGGGAGTTTAACACATCGACATGCATCCAAACATATGTTTTGCATCCTAATTGAATGTTCACGTCTCGGGTTGTTTCGATCCACATCTGAAAATGTGAAAGTCGTGATAAAAGAGCGCCCAATATTGCATTGTAGGACGGTAATCGCCTTCAATGCTTCTATGTTAAAATTTTGTTGGGCATATTCATTGTAAACTAAAATCAAATTAGTTGGTTTGTTTGGTTATTTTGTTTTGAGTGTTGTGTAAATTACGCGTAACCAAACATAAGAACAGTGATGCACTGCTATAAAGTTCTTGACCTGTGTTCGAGAGAACCGCATTGCTGACTTAGCGTCAATTTCTCGCTATATGTCGATGTGACCGCTATGTTCCAGAGCATTAGTAATAAAGTTATTTTGTAAGTTAAGAGGTCGGGCTTGTAAATCGACCGCCTAAACATTTTGTAGCCTAGATCATCGTCTTACCGGTAATTTTGCTCTTCGGGAATTTCAGACATGGAAGTTGTATCCAAAATGGTTTAGTATTGAGATCCTTCTAGAGGTTGAGAAGCCGCCGGGCTTACAAAGAGTGTCAACGTATCGGGGTGTTTTGACTTTAAATGTGTCAGTGGGTAGGTTGAATGTGTGGAGAAGAAAGAGCTGAAACCGGGTGATTGCAGAGTGAGTTTCAGTGCTGATGAAGACCAGTGAGACAAAGACAAAGACAAGTTTTCTAATTATGATTTCAAGTATTGTAAGTTTTTGAATGTAAGCATTAAAGGGGAGTGTTAGAATTAATGCTTACAGTAGAATTAGTTTGAGGATTTGTTGGAGTCTGTTGAGATATTCTCTCAACCACTCCCTCCAAGTATGGAATCGGTTGGATCTGAATCCAAATATATATATGTGTTGTAATTGAGATTCAAAGTAATAAAAATTATTATTGTGTGTGAATGCGTTGCAATGACTACTCTCCATTTTGTTAACAAAAACTTGATGGAGAAAATTATGTAAACTGGAAGTTTTAAGATGACCACTATTTTAGAGGTATATAGTCTATGGAGGATTGCCAATGGAGATGAGCCCAAACCCACTGTTGTTGCCTCATTCCAAATTGGGATAGATGAGAAATGAAAGCCAAAGTGTTGATTCCCCGTAAAGGAAAACATCATTACTCATATAGGACATTGTAAAACTTCCAAAGAGACGTGGGAAGTTCTCAAAAGTTTATAAGAAACCTCTAATGCAAACCGTATTTTATTTTTAAAAACTAAGTTATTATCTATCAAAATGGAAGCTAATGAAAGAAAAAGTAATTTTGTATCTAGAATTAAATATTTAAGTGATAAGCTCGGTGACATTGGTGAAAAGGTTTCGAGTAGTGATTTAGTAAAGGCCCCCTACTTTTGATGAATTGGTTGGTATCCTTCTTCAAGAATAAGAGATAATGAAAATTTATGATCTAAACTCAAGTGGCTCTGATTTGTATTTGATTGCAACAGGTAAAAGATCATACTGAGGTAAACCATGGGACAAGAACAAAGGTCGGTTTCAAGGAAAGAAGAAAGCTACGACACATCCTAATTCTTATGTTAAGAGAAATATTGAATGTGAATATTGCAGAAAACCTCGAGATATTGCTAAATATTGTTATAGAAGAAAGAATCATGAAACAAATCAAAGATATAAAAGGCATAATGGAAATTTTGGGTGTAAAAACACTTTAGTCAATGATGGATTTAAAAATCTAAAGTTGTTTATTTTTTAAGTTGTGTTGTCTACTGAAATCATGAGAATGCATGGTTCATAGACTCTGGTGCATCAACTCATATGACCTGTAACAAAGAATGGTATGATAAATACTATGAGAAAATTGGACAGCACGCACATTTACTTAAGAGATAACATATCACATAAAGTCCAGGGTTATGGAGTAATAAGTGTGAACTTACCTAATGAAAAATTGATAGTGATTCATGATGTGATGCATGTTCATGGTATTAAAAAGAATTTAATATTTGTTTCAAATATCACTGATAATAATCTAACAGTGGAATTTGGTAAGTTGAGGTGTGTTGTAAAATATATCAACCGTCACTACAGGATTGTTTCCACATGTACCAGGGTTGGTGGATTGTATAATTTGGATGTGACAATGAGCCATCATGTTGCATTAGCATCCACATCAATGTCAACATAAGAGTTATGGCACCACATGTATGGAAACCTAAATTACAATGATTTGATGTTGTTGCAAAGAAGAATAATGGTATAAGGTCTTCCTATTATGAAGAATGATTATTTTCCATGTGAAGCATGCGCAGTTGGTAAGAAACATAGAGAAGAGTTTCCATACATACAGAGAAAAGACAAACATTCACTTGGCGGTGCTTCCTACTTTTTTAATTTTGTTGATGATAGATCTAGATATACATTGGTCTATTTCATAAGGATACAAAGTGATGTATTTGAGTACTTTAAAGAATTCATAACTATGACTGAAAAATAGACAGGAAAGTGTATTAAAAAATTTGCAGTACCTCATACACCTCAGAAAAATGGTGTTGCTGAGAGAAAGAACATAACACTAGTGGAGTGCTCGCATTATGCTTCAAGGTAAAAACATTTCTAATGGTTTTGGGGCAAAATTCATTAATACTATTGTTTATTTAAAGAATCAAAGTCCAACTAAGAAATTGGATTGCCAAACTCCTTTTGAGATTCTTCATGGTTATAAACATAATGTCATTCATTTAAGAGTATTTGGATCTACTGGCTTTGCACATATTCCAAAGGATAAGAGAAGAAAACTTGACGAAAATTCAATCAAGTGTGTTTTTATTGAATATTGTACTCATAAAAAAGAATATAAATTGTTTGATCCGAGTTCACATAAATCATCAAGTAGAGAGGTAGTGTTTCATGAGAATGCAGATAGAGTTGATACAATGAATGATGAAAATTATTTGCATAATGACAGTGATGAACATGTCAAAATAGATGCAATGGTTAAACATGAACAAGACCACGCACAAGTTTGAGAACAATGAAAGCAGTATGGACACTTCAAGCAGTGAGTATACATCAAGTGGAACACAAGATGAAAGAAGTGAAGGACCAAGGAGGTCATCATGACAAACTCAGCCACCTATAAGGTATAAATATTATGCATTGATGTCTCATGTAATGTATGTTGTAGAACATGTAAACTATGATCAAGCTAAAGAACATGAAGAATGGAGAAATGCTATGAATGATGAATATGAGTCCCTTACGAAAAATCAAACAAGGAAATTAGTTCAACTACGTGAAAACAAAGTCCCTATTGGAATAAAATAGTTGTATAAATCTAAATTTAAAGCAGATGGTAGCATTGATAAATATAAGGCGAGATTAGTTGCAAACGGATATTTACAAAATGATTGAATTGATTACGAAGATAATTTTGGACCAATAGCTAAATTGAATACAATTAGAGTACCAATTGCCTTAGCTACAAAACATAATTGGAAAATACATAAGTTAGATGTCAAATCTGTTTTTCTAAATGGTGATTTAAAAGAAGAGGTTTATTTGGTTAAACCTGAAGGGTTTGTCAAGAAGGGACATGTGAATATAGTATAGAAACCAAGATCATGGTATGTAAAGATAGATATCTTGTTTTATCATAATGGGTTTGTGAAAATAAAAAATGATCCTAACCTCTATGTTACGGAATATTAAGAAGGAAATGTTTTTTTAATCTCTTTATATGTGGATGATTTCATTATTACAAGAAGTGCACGCAAGTTACTTGAAGAGATTAAAATTCATTTTTGTAAAGAATTTGAAATAAAATATCTTGACGAATTGCATTGTTGTTTAGGAATGGAGGCTTGGATAGAGATTCATAAAACATTGATCACTCAAAGTAAATACAAAAAAATAAATTCTTAGAAAGTTCAATATGACTGAATGTAAATCTATCTCAACTCACTTAGAACATAATCGAAAGTTATACAATGAATATGGAACTAAAGAGGTAGATGGTACTTTATATCATCAGTTGGTGGGAAGTGATGCAACCCCCCTCCCCTCCTGGGGTTCTCCAACCTCCTGGTCTAGGATCTTTCTAATTTCTTAGTCGAATTGACTCTTCGGGTTCCTAATTAAATCCAAATCGATTATACACATGCCCCTTTTCCTTTTGTGTGCAGTTTCTATCAGACCCACGAGCTATTCCTGCGTGCTTCCAAAACACATATTCCTATGTGCTTCCAAAACACAAAGGTTCAGGTGCTAGCTCCTTATGAAATTATCCCCTTCTTCATATGGCCCCAAGATGTGTCCTTCCACAAATGCATGATTCCATATCTCCATGATCTGTCGACACGTAGCTCCCTTCCAAATCAATGGTTGTGGTTGATTCTGGCTTTCCAGCCTTCGAGAGTTTCAACTCTCAAATTTTTCTTTTCTCGTATGACAATCTTCCAGAGTGGACAATCTGCTAACATGTGTCTCCATGAATTTATGGCCAGGATCCCCTCCATGAATCTAGCCTTCGGTAATCTCAAATATCAAAATCCTACTTTTCCATGTGGGATAATATTCCAGAGTAGAAGATCTATCAACACTTGTCCCCCTTAATCTATGCCTAGGATTTTCTCCATGAATATCTTCTTCAGGAACCTCAATTCTAAAACCCTCGCCACTACTGACTGGTTATCTTCTGGAGTGGAAGATATACTGACACGTATCCTACACAATCAATGGTTGTGCTCCCACTTCGGGACTTTGGCCTCCTCAACGAGATCAACAGCCCTCTGACACCCTTCTCGATTGTTGATCGAGATCTCTTATATGGATCTTCGAACCTTTCTTCCTCCGCTTTCCTCTAGAGATCTAGATCTGGTGTCGTGTGTCCACCTTCACATCAAAAACTCTTGTCGTTTCAGGACTTCCGTCTTCAGCCTTTTCAAATTTCAACAAATGCAAATCTCTGGAGTGAATCCTTGTGGAGCGTCAGATCTTCTGACACCTATCTTCCCTGATCCAATGGTTATCCAACGTAGTGAATCTCTGTCCTCCACGTATCCCCTTGGAGATCAATGATACACATCCTTTTCTTTGTATCAATGACCCTTGGACATTTCGGGCTTCGATGCTTCGGGATATTCCGAAAATAAGTCTTCAGAACCTCGTAGTACAATCCTCTGAAGTTTGAGATCGGGTAACACCTGTCAAACCCAAATCAACAGATCCCAGCTTCTTCGGTTGTTTGGGCTTCGACAATTTCAAACTTTCATCCTTTGCATTTTCCCATAGTGTTTTCTCCGAGAGTGTTTTCACCCGGAGTCTATGATCTATCACCACGTACCCTTCTAGATATGATGGTCAAGATTCCTCTTTTTCTCTTCGACACCTCTTTGCTCACTGTCCCCCAAATTATTTCACTCGATATCAACAAGCTATTGACACATACCCTCCTGCATGATTAATGGTCATAAGTGGCTTCGACACTTCGAGGTTCAACATTCTTAGTTCTTCGACTGAAATCCCACTACCATTTACCCGGAGCTCGCGACTTGTTGATAAGTGTCCCCTTGCATATCTACAAATATTGTCTCTTCGACACTTCGTCTCTTTTTCTCTTCAACATTTCAGGCTTCGAGAGCTTCAAAATCCTATGCACTTGTTTCTCCCAAAGTGATTTCACCCAAAACACACGATTTCTTGACGCGTGTCTCCCCCTTGATGTGACAGCCTCTATCCACTTTGGTTCTTTGGGTTTTTGGATTTTCAACTACTGCGCATTCGTTCCTCCGAGAGTTCTTTCACCTGAAACTCACATCTTTCACCACCTATCGCCCTGGATGATGGACGGTCCCTGTTCACTTTGGGACTTTGGGACTTTGACTAGTCCACTCTCCTACACAAATAAGGGTTAATTCCTGTGCACTTACCTCTTGATCCAATGGTTGTTGGTCCTCTGCGCTCAGATCCAACAAATTGGGTTTGTTCCTCTCCTCTCCACTTCCTTCGTTCACTGGACGTAGATATAACAGTCGAGGATCCCTTCCAAAACCGATGAGTTGATCGTTGTCACTCCACCTACTAAGCTTTTGACTTCTTCTGCCTTGGAATATTTTTGTCAGTGTTCAAAGGATTTGACCTTTGAACTTTCTGTTGCGAACTTGACTATCTAGGTCTCGCTTGTGCTCTTGAATGCATTCTCTCTTCTGAGATTTAGGACTTAGAATAATTACACTTCCCACACACTCCTTTCGTTATCCCTTCTGATCTTTATCTCCTCAAATATTTCGATCTCCCATGCACTCCTTGCATTTCTGAGATTTCGTCAGACTCAGATCCGAAGGATTTATTGAAAATAAATTCTTCTCACCCTCCTTGCATTCTCCTTGCTTGATGCACAACTTGTAGAGATTCTCCTTACAGAGTGTTCAATATCTCTCTCTCTTTACGAAATCAACACATATTTCTTTATGTGACTCCTTACACTTTTGTTGATGAAGGTTCACACTATATCTCCTAAGTTTCTCTGAGGTTAACTCACCTCTATCAATGCACTCCATTCAGACTATGTGTTGTTAAGCCCTAAATAATGACTCATTACCCCTCAATTGAGGCATATTACATTAGTAACATTATTTTATTTATGCCGGATTTAGTTCATTAGTTGTAATTATACCTCCTAGCCTCCTATATATACCAAGGACACATTTTCAATTGGAATCATCTTGTAATTGTACATTTATGTTGGCATAAGGAGGTTTCCCCCTAGAAGAGGATTATTATATGAATTTTTATTTTGTTCAAGGCGTTCATTACTTATTCTGAGGTTTTTCTATGCTATATTTATATTTGGCTCTTAACATATGGTATCAAAGCTCAAGGTCTTGGGGTTTCACTGCTACATCTGGGACACCTTGGAATTTTCTCTATAACTTGTTTTCTACAAAGTTTCAGAAGGAACGACTTGGAATATATTTATTAGATGGATCAGGATACGTTGGGTTAAAATTTCAGCTCCTAAGGCCTTATACTTTTGAAGATAGAATGTGTGCAAGATAGGGTTCTGGAATCATCATGAACTGAGTCACTGCAGAATTTTTGCTATAAATGTTTTTCTGTAACATTTCATACCCTGAACTCTAGAGGATATTCACATAAATTAGTAAGATATCTATGGAAAAAACTTTCAGCTTCTGGGTCATCTTACATTTGTAGATACACCCTATTGATTATAGGGTACCTGAATAGTCCTATTGACTAGTCTCAAGAATTTGTTCCAGGTAAAACAATCATAACATATTCCTAGAGAATCCAAATTGAGTGAGACTGGTTGCATTGGATAGTGGATAGTCTGTAGTATTTCTGGTACGATTTTTAGAATTGTATATCAATTATTTTTTGTGGGGAATGCTATACAAGTGAGATCTCCTGGAAAGGCCAAAAATCAACAAGTTGAGGGGAAGTTACCTTAAATTCAACTTGGCACATTCAATTTTGATCAGACCTGTGGAATTGCAGAGAATAAATATCATAGCACTACAAAAAGAAAAATCATACCCAAAAGGACCGAAACTTTGGAGATACAATAGAAGAAAGATTCTCTAGCAATACCACCTCAAAATCAAGGTTCAAAAACGATAATTGGCCAACATGCCACCCAAAAGGGGAACTTCTACACCAAATAAGCCTCCAGAAAATCCTACATGGATTCTTGATGAAGGTGAAGAGATTCTTAGGGACATAAATGATTTACAAAAGAAGACAATAAAAAAAGATTAACTACAAGCGATGATGGAGGGTTTATCTGACATCCTCAAAAATAAAATATTTTTTATGCGCTGGAAATTTATTTCTGTTTTTGGCAAATTCAAATTTGGGAAGTTTTTTCCATTTATGGCAATTCTGAATTTCGAATTTAATAATTGTATTTAATTATTGTGACTGTTGGGCAGAGATCTGTTTGGACTCAACTAACTATTTGACTATGACACTTGTATCACAATAGAATATTTATATTAATTGCAGGAGGACAAATGGAACAACCATGTTAAAATCAGTAGACCATGACTCCATGAGTGGGGAACATGTTGGAACTTCCTCTAGGCTGATTATGAGAAGTGGAAAATAAGAGATTTGGCCACTGGAAGCCCCTGAAAATCAGGGATTAAGAGAGCTGCGAAAATCCCCAAAGGAGGGAAAAAGACCTGGGCAAAAATTGATAAATAGCATATGTGAGGAGGTAGGACGCTGCCAAGTGTGTTGGGGAAAAGAATTTTTTTGAGCTCTCTTGCTATTATGAACACTACGGATTGAGTGTGAGGTAAGAGGAGCCTGTTGAAACAGATTTTCCTTGTTGTTATGAGCACTGTTGAGTAAGTGTGAGGCAAGAGGATAACTGTTGGAATTGAAGGACATTGTTGAGGAGGAGTTTCCAAGTTGTCCCTCATGGATTCATGGTCAGGGTAGGGGGTGAATTGGGCAGGTGACTTTGGCTTCCCTATTCTACAGTTGGGAGGAATGTGGTTGTTCCCTTTGTCTTCCCACATATTGGATTCAGATATGTTGATCTACCCCTCTCTATTCTTGGCTATGTTTTGATTTATGGTAGGTATCTGTTGTGTGATTATATCTAATTGTGTTAATGTAAACCTTTCCCTTTCTGTTCTTGGATGTTTTGTGTGTAACTGATATCATGCATCTAATTGTTTCTAAATTTGAAATAATTATTTCAATGGATGACATTTATCATGGTATTAAATGTACAATCACGGTCTAAATTCTGGAGTGGTCCCTCCCGAAATCTGGAAGTGCTAGAAAAAAATATTTTTATAGAAGTTGAGTTTAAGAAAGATGGTCCATCTACGGGTTAGGTTTAATATGAAGTCAAAATACTAGATGTACAAAAATTCAGAAAGTTAAAGAATTCTGGGAACCCCCGAAAATCAAACTCAGATCCCTCGGATCATCAATTATAATTTCCAAACTCTGATGGAATGATATTCTTATTCATGTATTTACATAGATGCATAGATCTAGTATTGTTGACGTGTAATGCCTATCTTAAAGAGGCTCTAACTGAACATAATAGGAGTTACCTTTTACAGAACATGTTACCCTACTGTACCCCTTTTATAGATTATATGCGTATAAAACTCAGAAGTTAGATTTTTGGAATCCTGATAAGTAAATGGATATTGAATCCTTCTACACCTACTATTTCACAGAATGAAAGTAAGAATACCAGTACAAGGCAAGAATCTTAGAATTATGAAAATAATGTGATTTTTGGCATTTGGGACTTGCTGGTTACATTTATACGAAGCTCCCTTGCTTTTCCAAACCCTAAAACCCCGAATACCAAAATCCCGAAGTGTTGGTCCCACACCCTTCACATTTTGGAATTCGGAATTTGTTGTGTGTTTTTGTTAGCATTTGAAACCCTAAAACCTCGAATCCCGAAATCCCGAAATGTTAGTTCCTTTCTTTTTCGCAATTCGGGAATTGTTGTACGTTGAATGTTTGGCTATGGAACTCATGAAGTTACAAACCCTGAAATCCCGAAATATAGGTCTCACCTTTATTTTCTTTCACATTTTGTAAGTTTTTTCATGTTGATGTTTGGACACCGTAACTCGCGAAGTTTCGAACCTTGAAATTCGAAAATGTGGGACACAATTTTCCTTTTTCGCATTTTTGAAAGTTTGTTTATGTTGATATTTGGACACTGGAACTCATGAAGTTTCGAACCCCGAAGTCCCGAAATACGGGTCTCACCTTTCTTTTCTTTCACATTTCGGAAGATTATTCATGCTGATGTTGGACACCAGAACCCACGAAGTTTCGAACCACGAAATCCCGAAATGCGGGACCCACCTTTCCTTTTTTGCATTTTCAGAAGTTTGTTTATGTTGATGTTTGGACACCGAAACTCATGAAGTTTTGAACCTCGAAACCCCGAAATATGAATCCTACCTTTCCTTTTTCACATTTTCGAGAGTTGTTGTATGTGTTGATGTTTGGATTTTGTACTTGCGAAACCTCGAACCCTGAAATCCCGAAGTGTTGTCCCACAGTCTTTCCTTATTTTGGATATCAACAAACAATGGGGTCCTTCATTTTGTTCATCATTTGTGAGCACCGAAACCCGATTGACCTCTGTTTCTTCACAAAGCTATAGGAACATAGTAGGAATTATTGTTATAGGAACAACTCAAATATTGTAATGTATGGACTGGTAGAAAACGTTGGAGGATCTTCATCCGGGATAGAAGTAGAATAATAACCATTCATATTATAGGTCACCGTGTACGGGGCATGACAAGTACCTAAGTTATTATACAGAGAAAGATATGGGTATATACTTACTTGTAGGTGGAAATAAGTACAGATGTTAATAGAGAGTTAAAGTGATTTTCCTACAGTAAAAATGATAATATTGCCTTTAAACGGGCACATATCAGACAGTCAAGTTACCTATTGTTCTAGCAGTCATGAACATCCAGACTTGCAATCACAAGCAGAATGAAATGTTCAGAACTGAATTACTTTGACAACCTTCTGTTCGAAGTAAACTAGACTGGTGTAATGATGTCTTTATGGATCGAATTGAATCTTACCTTCTCTTAAACTCTAAGCTTAAACGAAGTTGAATTATGTCATAGAAATATTTTTTTTTATTGTAAATTTGAGGTACATTACAGTTTGAAATGGGAGATCATGGAAGGATTGAAAAATTTCCTAATAGAGAAGACACCTGAAAGTGAAATGTATCCCATGAAATTCATGATGGTGACACAAGGAAGGTGAATCAAGAATGGAGAAACTTCATCTTTGGGTTGAATACCAACCATGTTTCTAAGATCGATATGAAGATGTTTGATGGCAAGGACCCAATCACATGCATACTTAAGATCAATCAATTCTTTGATCTACATAATGTGCCACATACACAAAAAGTACGAATTGCTTCTTTATATTTAGAAACCAATCAATTTGTATGGTATCGATGGATTTTTTCTCATAAATCACTCATCACTTGGACAATTTTCATGGAAGAAATGATATCACACTATGAGAATACAAGGAGCAATACCTTCTTTAGCCAATTGATCAATCTCAAGAAAAAGGGTTCAGTTACATAGCACATTGAGAACTTCCAAAGATTGAATATAAAGGTAACAAATATTCTAGATGAACACTTGAATAATGTATTCATAGGAACTTTAAAGGATAACATTCAACATCAGGCTCACCTTTGGGAACCCAAATCATTGGAGAATGCATTTAGGGTGGCAAGAAATGTTCAAAGTAAAAATATGGCTATGGCTACTAGAAGGACCAATCCTAACAGCTATAGAGAGAATAATGGTCCTTCTTCTAAAATGCCTCAACAATTGGAGGAAACAAAAGGAAACATTGTATGCTTTAATTGTGACAACAAGTACAGTAATGGACATAAGTTTGGTGAGAAGAAATTATTCTACATAGATTGTGAAGAGGAAGAATAACAAGAACACAAACAAGAGCCATCTCAATATGAAAGCATAGAAGCATTTTCATCTGAAGAGTTGAGTCCCACGATATCATGTAATGCATTGGCTGGAATTAGCACTCCTCAAACCCTCGATATCGAAGGATATATCAAAAAGAAAAGGTAATAGTCCTAATTAATCCTAGCAGTACTCATAATTTCATTCACCATAAATTTGCCAAAGTTCTCAATTTCTGTGTATATCTAGCACCAGAGTTTCAAGTAATGATTGTGGATGGAGTAACTATCAATTGCTCAGGAAAATGCAATAACATCAATCTTACTATGGGGGAATGTGTAATAAATATTCCAATGATTTCTATACACATGGTTGGTGTTGATGTTGTACTAGGAATCCAATCGTTACAATCATTAGGAACGATGGATTTTAATTTTCAAGAACTTTTCATAAAATTTTCATTGGAAGAAAAAAAATTGAGTTAATAGGTATCACAGGGAAACTCGGTAAGGTGATAAGCTCTAATGGAATGAAAAAATTATTGAAAAATGGGCATCAAGTTGTTATTGCACAACTATGCTCACTAGATGTTCAAACATCTAAGCCATCTATTCCTCTAGATCTCCAAGGGATCATTGATAAGAATTCCAAAGTATTTGAAAATATTCCCAAAGGTCTTCCACTCACTCGAAATCATTATCATGATATTCACCTAATTCCTAGGAGTGGTCCTCCTAACATCAGGCCATACAGATACCCTTATGTCGAGAAGAGTGAAATTGAGTGCATGGGTTATGTAATGACCCTAATTGGATAAATGTTTAAGAAATTATAAGTAAAACTAATTAGGGGATTAATTGGGTTAACAAGGTATTAATTAAACAAATATGATTTAATGATACTAATTAAGTGAGTTATTAATTAATTAAAGGATATAATTGTGATTAATTAATTAATAATTTAACCACAAATTACATTTAATAACTTGAGTAAAGGATTTAATAGATTAATAATATATATTATAAAAAGGTTACGTACACAACAAAGGATAACTTATTAAATGCAGAAGGATAAGATATTAAAAGTGGGATAAGAAAAAGAAATTAAAAAAGGGGGGGAAAAGGAAATTAATTAATCCCGAGAGGATAAGGCATTAAAGAATGGGATAAGAAATTAATAAGGGGGAGATAAGGAAATTAATGAGGGGGAGGAGAGTCGGTGAAGGAGGGATAAGGAAGGGAAGGAGTTTGACGGGAGGTATTCTACGGGAGTTGACCATGGATTTTGGGAGCTCGGAGTATTGCAGAGAGAAGTGAAAATTCATGAGTGGTATTGACACAGTGCACCGGAGTTGCTGGGGGTTTTGGGCACGGAGGGCCAGGATATCTGTTGATATCCTGGGGCTAGAGAGCTACCTAGTTGGTAGGGAGGACGGTTTTGGGTAGTGTTTTGCAGTGTTTTGCAGTAGCGATCAAGGAGACAAGCGGCAGACAAAGGGAGGATTATTAGCATCAGAGTTAAGTATTTATCTAAAATTTATGCATTGTGGTATTATGTTAGAAAAATTTATTATTCATTGTAAAACTTAAGTTACGGAAGTTACTGTTATAAAATTACTATGTTATGAAATTAATGTCTTAGTTTATCAAAATAAATTGATGTAAAATTAAAACCGGCCATTACATTTGGTATCAGAGCTCTGGTTCAAATCTGGAACCAGGGGCCTAAATAAGAGGTTTAGTTATAGTAAATCCCTAAATAAATGTATTAGGGTGAGTAAAAATTTGGGCCTTAAGGGCCAAAACTCGCCACGCTTAACCTGCAAACAAAACACATAAATTTAAAAAAAAATATAAATAAATGCAATACGAATTTTAACACAAATTTACCAGTAAAACAAGCAACTACGGCTATTACACACTTGTGCATAAAATGTACTCGTCAATGTCCAATGAGCAGCTTAGTATTTATTTAAACTTATCATGTAAACTTCCAGATTATTTCACGTCGTCTATTTGCCAAAAATTATATCCAACATAGTATATTTTGAGAGTGAGTTTGACAATTTTTCTGAGCTCCTCAAAGGCATCCTCATATTGTAAATTTTAGCATCAATGGTTGTTGCATAGAAATTGTGGAGAAATTACATTACACAAATGTATTAACAATAATGTATTAGGGATATGTATAAAGAAAGATTGATAATATAAAGTATTGGTGTAACATGTTTAAAGACATGAATTAAAAAAAATTAATTACTAAAGAAGTGAATCACAAATAGACAAATAGCTACTTTTTACTTAAAAATGACATAATAAAATAACTTATAATAATGGGTACTTTGCACTTTGACTCGCAACTATTTAGATAACATTCATGATTTTGCATGACAATATTATATATCAGGAGTGCCAAATGGGGTATTAGAATTGGTCATATAAAACTCTTAATAGGTCTCAAAGACTTCAAGCTAACAACTAATCCGTTTTGAATGCACTTTATCAAATGATGCTAAATGATTGTCTAAGCTAAATATGGAAGCTCGAAACCCTGTTTGGAAGGATTGGAAAAGACTTTTGTATTTAGTTGCTATCAATAAAACCCTAACATATTAATACAAACATTCTTTACTCTCATGTTTGTTTTTCATCACTCATCTCCTCCTCTTCGTGAACGTTGAGAATATCAAAAATCCTTCGAGGGATCTCCTCATTCACCATCTCTGAAATGGTTCGGCGGGCGACGTCAAAAAGACTCTTAATATCCAAGTAGTGAGGGTTCGAAATCCTGGCAAGGTCCAGTAGATGGACGGGCTCTTCATATTTCTCTTTGAGGTATTCCACTTCCCGCCTTTCGGCATCGTCTTGGGTCAACAAAATACCATGTTGTGAATGGTAGGTGCAATATCTGATAACATCCTATAAAATATTGCTTGGAACATGAGCGACAAGATGTAAATGCCTCACGCTATGTGAAGCTTATGAAGGAGCACGATGCCCCTGTGGAAGAGATACGCCCAGGGGAGCTCAATCAACCCGTCCAGATTCTGCAGCGGGAATGCTAAACCAGTGCTCGTGATCTCAATTTCCCGGATGTCAAAAACTACATGACAAATGATGGCGATCAATAATTTTCCTATCTTGATACGCAATTGAAAGAACCCAATGAGAAAAATGGATGGTAATGGAGTAATTTAATTTAGATGAGGGTAGGAGTTAATGTGGGGATCGATATTAGGAGGGAGAGACCCATGAGGCGATGGGGCTAATGGTGAGGCTACGTGAAGTAGAGTTTGGGCTTTGGCCACAAATCTAAGGATGCACACCACCAAAGTGGGTGTTGACTGCGTCTGGTCATTATCTGGAGGATGCATCACGTCGCCCACCTGGTCTGTAGGAACTGCGCGATGAACAGGAGTGGTAGAAGAAGCAACCTGATCGTAAACTGGGGCAGGCTGCGTATAGTGACCAAAAGGTTGGTGAGGCTCAGGAAGGTTTTGATCTACGGTTTTCTGGGCAACAGGAATACCACAAGCCGTCTAGTGTACCAAAAATTATAAACAATAGTATGCATAGACAAAGCACAATAACAGGGCACTTTGTTTTGGTTCAATTAGTTAGGCCTTCTGGCAATGGATCAGTGCGAAAAAAAAAACAATAAAGTGAATTTGAACTGGGCAAGGCAACTGTCCCATTCTTGGCCTCACATAAGCATTCCATGTTATTCGTACTATGTTTTCTCATATGTATGGCCCTTCAGTATCTAGGAGTCTCTTTTCACTCTTCGGTATGTATTTTTTTTTTTTGTGTGTGGGGCGTTTTGGGGGCCAAGCTATATGAAAATAACATTGGCAAAAACGTCCAAACAGGACAAGAAAATAAGGCAGAGGAAATACCCCTATTAGAGAACAAATAAAGTGCAAGGCATCTTGCAGTCTCTACCTTTGTTCTCTGCAGGACAAACATCAAACCCAAAACTTTTTATAAAGATAAAAGAAAAATTCAAGAAACAAAACGGCACTGCAATAGAGCTCGGACGTGACTTGCCTTTCTCTTAAAAATGGAAAGTTTAACGAAACCCCACATGGGTTTGAAATGTATAAATGATATTGTTAAACTAAAACAGACCTACTTTACCAAAATCCCACATGCATTCCAACAACCCAAAGCCAACAAACCTTAAACTTCTGAAACATCAAAAATCTCCAACGCTAGAATCATGAGTTAAATTGAGGATCATTCACAATTGCATGCCACCAAGATACTTTGGCATGAGACAGATTATATGCAGAATCTATGAAAGGAATCAAATCCATGATCAGAAAACTCCACAAAAATTTTATAGGAACGAAAATATTTTTCCACTTTGCCAGCCTTACCTGTACAGGTATTCAATGTGCTACAAAGTGTAAAAAAAAAAAAAAAATTGCACAAGGAATTAGAATATATACCAGAATATATATACTGTTGAGGTGATTAGGTCCAGAGTCCATCTCCTTGGTTTCGGGCGTACATGTTTAAAGGAAAATATACGAAGCTGTAGAATCCCCATGACAAGGTGATGGCAAAATCCTGCAGCAGCAGGCTGAATTGCCACCTGTGCTTGAATCCTGGATGCACGGGCATGACACAAATATATTTTCCCCATGGAGGAGAGGGTTAACCATGGTGGCCATGCTCCCTCACTCCTCCTCACACAACCACAGCAAATGAGGGAGAAGTGAAAGAGTTTAGGGTTTAAAAGAGGTGGTCATTTTTTTTATTCCAAATAAGGGAGAGAAAGGCACGTGGGTTGCATG
>SNQJ01S0057499.1:722-21977 GCA_010110895.2 Picea sitchensis | reverse complement strand
CAACCATAGAAACAAATGTCCCTCAAGAAAGCCAAGAAGGATAATAAATTATCACCAAAGTACTATGACCCTTATAAGGTGTTGCAAAAGATTGGTACTATGGCATACAAATTGGAGTTGTCTGCATCTTCACGAGTACACCTAGTTTTCCATGTTTCATGCTTAAATAAGGTTATAAGTGAAAATATCCCATTTCAAACTATATTTCCAGAACTTGATGAGGAAGGAAAAATCATATCGGATCCTGAAGCCATCACTGACACAAGAATTCGCTAGTTGAGGAATAGATCCATTTAAGAGTATCTCATTAAATGGAGGAAACTACTGACTGATGATTCCACTTGGGAAGATGACTCTTGTATACACAAGCATCGAGAGCTACTCAAGAGTTGTGGAAAACACTTGTCTCAAGGGGAGGGGCATGTTAATCCCTAAATAATGGCTCATTATTCCCTAATTTGGGCATATTATATTAGTAATGTTATTTTATTTATGTCGGATTTAGTCCATTAGTTGTAATTATACCTCCTAGTCTCCTATATATACCAAGGAGACATTTTCATTTGGAATCATCTTGTAATTGTACATTTATGTGGGCATAATGAGGTTCCCCCCTCGAAGAGGCTTATTATCTTAATTTCTCTCTTTTTCAAGGCGTTGAGTACTTATTCTGAGGTTTTTCTATGCTATATTGATATTTGGTTCTTAACATGTGCACTCCTTGCACTCGAAAACTCAAAGAAGAGAAACAATTGAAACTTATTCAATACTTCACCAGTTTTTGCATTCAAACCATGAAACACATAAAAACATAATAATGAACATAGTTACATAAACACACTATATGTAGGAAAAACTTATTTTCTATTATCTCTATGTGTTTATATAGATGTTTACAAAAATTGGACTGTAACAGAGTCTCAGTTCTCTCAAGGTCTCCTAACCTAACTCTATCATGAGTTATGCTTCTTCTAAGACCTCTCTACAGACATCTCTCTCTGAATCCTCCTAAGTCTCCTAATGGAATCTGATACAAGATCTCTTTACAATGGAGGGGCTTTGTGAGCTTGTTCTCTGTCACCTAACCTCATCTATTACATTGAAGTTTTCATAAATGGCCATCTAGTCTAAATTGAACCTAGATCCATCAACTTGTTATCCATTAAAGGCGAACTTATCTTCTTCCTATTAAGAGATATGGCTTGGTTTTCACTCAAGATTACAACATGAATCCGTATAGGATCATATTTCAAATTTAAAAATGGGAGGGTCAATGCCTCTCCTTCTCTGAAATGTGCGCTGATGTGCTAGAATGTTGGTGCATTGTTGAGGTGGAGCGATGCTCCTGCATCATAATCCACTGTTGGGAAAATCATGAGATCCTTCTCATGAGCTCCTCTTCTCTAATTTTGAAATCCTCCTATATCCCAAACTCTTCCTCGGAGTTGTCCTCTTGTTCCTCTCCAACTATGTCATTGTTGATGTTTTTGTCATTTCTTCCTCTTCTTCTTCTTCTTCTTCTTCCCTATTGTTGTTATAGGTTCTCCCCTATTTAGCATCCCTTTGTTGAATGCTTCTTGCGCTAACCTCAACATCATCTTCCTGATATCCTCTATCACCCTGTCCAACTGCTCTAGTGGAAATCTCTTCTTATGCAGTCTTCTTGGCTGCAAGTCTTCCTTATCAGTGGGTAGATCATCCTAATCCCCCATATCATTTTCTTTTTATTTTGTGGAATTATATTGCCACCCTACTAGAGGCTCAAGTTCTACAGTCTCATTACCGAGTTTTTTCTCAGTTTCCTCCTCTGACAAATTACCTGTTGTAATCTCGTCTTGCATTGGTTCACGTCCAACTTCTTCCAGTTGTTCCTTTGGCTACTATGCTCCACCACCTGCTTGTAACTTGAGTTGATGGATGTGAAAGATTTGCACCATTACCCATCTCTCTAGGGCTTCCAATTATTCATACAGATACGAAAAATCCATGCTATCAGTTTCCTCTTCTGCTACAACCTCTAGTGTTGCAATCATCTCCTATTCAACTTCCTGGCTAAAACTTTTGAGCAATTTTGTCGAATTTTCTTATCCTTCTATTGGGGAAAACATCAGTGTCTTCTCCATTTCGTCATCTTTTATAGTTTATTCTCCTTATATTTCTTCTTCTATTGTTTCACCTTCATAATGTGCAATGGCCTCCACTTGGTTGTTTGGTAGGAATCTCTTGATCTCTCCAATAATAAGAATGCTCCTCTGATCCTCTTCTTTCATTGTGAGAGTATTTAACTTCTCATCATGTTCATTTATGTGGTCTGCAAATCCACATGAATATTCACCTATCAACAATCCTTGTTGAGATGAAATCATTGTTGAGCTCTTGAGACTTTCTGATAGTATCACCTTCCTTCCCTTTCCCACCTGGCAATTCAGAACTTATCTTTTGTTGACCTGGCAGTCTATGAGATCAATCGATCCCATCTCATTGCCCACGTACTAATCTAAACTTCTTGCACTGCTCCTCTTGTAGTATATGATACCTTCCACTAATCTCTTTCTATTGCCCACCTAGCAACTTGAAAGTCCATTTCTGCCCACCTGGCAGTTTATGAGATCTTCATTTGATCTCACCGCCTCCTTATCACTAAGGTGTCTCCCAATTTTTGGTTGACATATGTGAATTTGTTCCTCCTCTATGTCACTGAGGTTTTCTAATTCCATAAACAACCTTCTCAACTCTTGTTGCTTCCTTTTGGCCAACAACTTTTGAACATGCCATTTCACCTTCCTGATTAGAGGAAATTCGTACCTCCACAATATATTTTCCTCTTGCTTCATCCTCAATTCTAGTTTTTCCGTATTTTCTCTTATCTCATTGAGCTCCAAATCCATCTATGGATTGCATTTCTTCTTGCGGCCTTCTCTTCAACCATGCCCATGGCCTTTAGTAGCCATTTTAAGCTTATGCCTTCCCTCCTAGCAAGTCTATGGATTACTCTACATTCGAGAGAATCTTCATCTTCTTTTACAACTCACCTGGTTGTTTAAATGTTTGTTGCTACTCACATGCAACAACCTTCTCACAGAGCATCAATACTCTGCCTTCCTTTCGTCTTCTTTCTATAGAAAAATTTGAACCTCTGATATCAACTAATGTTACCAGATCATCCCTTTCACCTTCTCCCTCTTATCTTCTATCTGCAAATAAAATTTGGCCTTTTCCTCTTTCTCTTTCCCCTGAAATATAGAGATGAAAATTCAGCTCTGATACCACCTCACACAGCCCCCCTCCCCTCCTGGGTTCTATGACCTCCCGATCTAGGATCTTTCTAATTTCTGAGTTGAATTGACTCTTAGGGCTCATGATTGAACCCAATTAAATTATAAACAAGCCCCTTTTCCTTCTCTACGCAGGTTCTATTAGACGCACGAGCTATTCCAATGTGCTTCCAAAATAGTAAGGTTTAGGCACTAGCTCCTTCTGCAATTATCCCCTTCTTCATATGGCCCTAGGTTGTGTCCTTCCGTAAATGTGTGATTCCAGATCTCCATGATCTTTTGACATGTATCTCCCTTCCAAATCAACGACTGTGGTTGATTCCAACTTTCTCACCTTCGAGAGTTTCAACTCTCAAAATTTTATTTTCCCGTATTGATGCAGGCGAGGTTGTTCCTCAACTCACCCGCTCTCAGGATCGACCAAAATCCCACTGTTGAGCCGAAGCGGCTCTTTGATCCTCTTAGGGAATCACTATGAAATTTCTCGATCCACAGGTCCTTCCTTACCCTCCACGGCCTTCAGCGCTTGACCGTGGTTATCCCCAACTCACTATCAGGGTTCGGGGTTTCACGGTTCTCGCTGTGACAAATCCCTGTCCTCGTGAATCCCTGATCTCCGATGGATCCTTTTCACGTGCTATCCCTCCTGGGATTAGCTCCTGATGCATATGACCATGCGCCCACGACCATGACCTTACCTCCTTCGAGGCCTACTCCTAACGGAGTTTCGGCACTTGCGATGTCAAAGTGCGCAAGTCCATGGGACTCGTGATATGTCGAATCCCGATGTGCTCCCCACACGTTAGCCTTCTTGGTTTAGCTCCTGGTCCATATGACTATCACCCGTGATCACAGCCTTACCCCGTCGGGGTTTCGGGGTTTGCAATGTCAATGTGCATGTACCCTTCCGACTCGCGAATCTCTGATTCGCGACGTCCTCTGTATCACCAATAGTTGGCCTCCACTACACCTCTGCCCTCCTGTTCTATTGTGGTGACAGCTGGCCCCCACTCATCGGGGTTTTGTGGATCGCGATTTCACTATGCACAAACCACTTGTCACCGGAAACTCCGATTTCCTAATGAACAAAAATGCCGATGGCACCCGATCCTTTTCCACCTGTCCTCCTGACACTCGGTGTGGCCCCACGCTCCTAGACCTTATCGGGAAATCGCGTATCACGATTCTGCGATGCACGAAACCTTTGTGCTCGGGATCTCCGATATCCCGATTCCCGATATGTCGATGAAGCCTTCGTGTTGAGCTTCTCCTGGTGGCACTCAATCGCTGCCACGCGTCCTCTACCAACGGACGGCTCTGATCCTCGTCGGGATTTCTCAACTTGCGTTGTCCCAGTTCTTACGACCTCGAGAACCCCGATTTCTCGATGGCCAATATCCCGATGGCTCCTCCTACTACTCACGAAGGATTAAACTCCATGCAGCTTACTGCAGATCCGATGGCTGACAGGATCTTGCACCAGATCTAACAGTCCAGATCCATCTTCCCTGTGCACTCCTCCTCCTGAGGCTAAACTGTGCGCAACTTCTCCCGATCCGAAGGCTTACGATATTTCCGTGTGAGATCCGACAGCTGTCAGTCTCTTCCTTTTGTGCCTTGCCTCTAGAGCTCCCGTGGACTCTTAGAACCAACGGTCCAGAATTTTTCGGCCTATTCGATGACTATTGTGCTCCCTCGAGCTTATTTGCGCCTTCTTCTCAGGCCTAGAAGAATTTCAAATTCTCCGAGGCCTCTACCTTTGCTGGTTTATCCTCTGTGAACTCCTTGAACTTGATCTTCGCCTGTGCGTATGAAAACGCCTACTCCTCCTGAGCTTTCCTTTCTTTGAATCCTCAAAGGACTCTTTTGACTCCTGTGCATATGAGAAGTCCTCGTGCGCCAAGCGCTATCTTTTCTGAACTTCTACGAGTACTCAGACCCCTTGGGGAATTTTGTCTCCTTCTCCCTCAGATGGAGAAACTGATGCATTCCTGGCTGTCTAATTTCTCAGGCAACCTCTTGCTGAGTCTTGTTGGGTATTCAGTAACCCAGTGAAAGTTCCCTCAGTGGACATTTCCTCTGACTTCCAGAACTCTAAGAGTTCTTTCCTCTGTTGTTCCTGCTCGCACACTTTCTCAACGCCCTCTTGGCGGATTATCTTCCTTCCACAGAACGTTCAACAATTTTGTTCTCATGTGCACTCCTTGCACCTGCTCAGTGCCCTCTTGGAAGAGCTTCTCAAAATCCTCCACAATTCTGGTCCTCTTCAAGCTCACAATGGAGTTCCTTCCTCTTTGGACCTCGTGCATGCGCTCAATGCCCACTTGGCAGAGCTCCTACAGAATCCTTAGTGATTCTTTATACAACTGTGTTCTCATACACATCCTTTCCTCCTGAGGTGTTCAACAACCTCACAAGTCTTCTCCCTGAGTTGATGATTTCAGTCCTATGCCTCAGCGCGTCTTTGTCTGACTCCTCAGAGTTCATAAGTGCAATCCTCTATGCACGGCTATCAGAACCTCAACGTTCGGTCACACCCTATTGGTGTGAATCCTCAAAGACCCTTACCCTAAAATCAAACAAATTCCTGCAGAATGCATCCACATAACAGACATTCATAGCATATATATGGAACACACACAGACATGCATAAAAGACAGAATAATGCAGGAAAAACTGCTATGTTATATTAACAATGGAAAATGCCTGTATTTTACAATGGTGTTCCTAAGCTCTCTCTGGCTCTCTCATACAACCATTCTCTTGACTAACTCATAATGAGATATCAAAATCTCTTTTACCTGAGGGCTCACTGAACGATTCCCTCCAGGTCTACCTACTCTAATAAATTACATTCAATTACAATGAATGGGCTATCTAGTCCAGGATCGGATCTAGATATCAACCATTCTTGGCATTAAAGTTGATCTACCTAACGCCTGCTCAAAGGCATGGCTTCTATGGCTCACCAGCCTAAGACATTTAATTTACATTCAATTCAAATTTGAATGAGACTGCGCCTTCCTTTCAACATCTGAATGCATGTGCGCTGACGTGTCTGGTTGGCTGGATGCTTACATGAAGAGATGCTCCTACATCATACTCCACAGCTGCAAAAATCATGAGATCCTACTCATGAGCTTCCCCTGTAGTTGTTGGAAATCCTCCTGGATCCCAAATCAGTCTTTGGAGTTGTTCATCCGCTCCATCTTCCTGTTGTTGTTGCTTCTGCTTTGCTGCTCCTGCTGCTTCTTCTCTTCTACTCAGCTGCTCCTCACTGGTAGTTTCTGCTGACTTCAACATCAGGTGCCTTATCTCCATGATCACCTTATCCAGCTGCTCCAGTGGCTGGTTTTTCTCATGCAGTCTCCTCAGCTGCAAAAATTTTTGGCCATCGGGAAGATCGCTATGATCTCCGATGCCATTTTCTTCATCAGTCTCCAACTTTTCCTGTTGGATGTGCAAGCCCTGCACTTTTACCCTTTCCTCCAGGGCTTCTAATTGATCCCATAGATCAGAAAAACATATGATGTTCGTGTCCTCTTCATCTGCTGCTACAAGCTCTCGTGCTGCATTGTTTTCAACTTCTCGGCTGAAAACATCAAGCCACTCCTTGGAATGCTCGCCTTCTTTTTCCACTTAAGCTTTCAGCTCCAATGCTACAATGCTCTTAGCTTCCTGGTTGAATGTATTGAGAAATTCCACCGAATGCTCATTTTCTTCTTCTACTTGGGCAGCTCCCAAAGTCTTCTCCTCATCTTCTTCTTCGACAGTCATCTCCAACTGTGACTGTTCTTCTGTTGTTGCACCATCATCTGCAACATAATTTTCTTCCTCCTCTGGGGTAAATGGTAGGAATACCCCAATTCCCCCAATCATCAGAATACTATCCTGATCTTCCTCCTCTGTCAGTTGTATCTGTTGATTTAAATTCATCCTTAAATTTATGAGACTATCAGACAGTCTCATCTTCTCTGGCAGCTCCTCTGGCTGATCCAAATTCATCTGCTCATCCATGCCCACCTGGCAATATGGGATGTCTCTGCTGCTTCCGTGGCAGACCATGAGATCAACCAATCCCATATTCATTATCACTCCTTGCTGAATTGAACTCACCTTTGAGTCCATGAGACCTTCAGATGGCCTCGCCTTCTCATCTCTTTCCACCTGGTATTTCAATACGCTTTCGTTGCCCTCCTGGCAGTCTTCGATATTTCGCATCGATCTCCTTTCATTGCCCAGCTGGCAATGTGAAATTTCCTTACTGTCCTCCTAACATTCCATGAGATATTGAGCCGACCTCATCTCGTTGCCCTCTTGGCAATCTGGAATTTCTTTTGCTCTGCTCTACTCTCCTGGAAGTTCTTGAGATCATCAGCTGATCTCATCTCTGTTCCCTTGCCCATCTGGCCATTTGGAAACCTTCCACTGCCCTCCTTGCAGTCTACGAGATCCCTCATCAATATCTGACCATCCTCCTCACCGAGAATGTCTCCAATCTCTGGTTTACAGATGTAAACCATTTCTTCCTCTATGGCCTTGAGGTTTTTAGTATACCTTAGCCATCTCCTTAACAGTTTACGTTGTCTTCTAGCCATCAGCTCCCTGACTGGCCATTTCATCTTCGGCTCCTTCATGGGCCACTCATGCACCCATCTCGGATTCCTATTCTACCGCATATTAAATTCGATCTCCTCCATCTCTCACTTTATGTCAGCGAGCTCTTTATCCATTTCTGCTGCGCTCATCAGCCCTGGGCTCTTCTTACTACGGCCTTCAGTAGCCGTTTTCCTGTTTCTATCTACCTCCCTGGTAGATCTGTTGCTGTCACCCTGCATCCCTGAGTGTTCCATCTTCATCTTATAGTCCTGCTGACTGTCTCCTCGACTGCTGCCTACCTGCAAGCAATCGTCACAGATCCCTCAACACTCTGTCTTCCTTTGCTTCCTCTTTTCTCCTCTTGCCTGAAATATACAGACAAGAAATTGCTCTGATACCATCTTGATGCAGGCGAGGTTGTTCCTCGACTCACCCTCTCTCAGGATCGACCAAAATCCCACTGTTGAGATGAGGCGGCTCTTTGATCCTCTTCGGGAATCACTATGAAATTTCCCGATCCACAGGTCCATCCTTACCCTCCACAACCTTCAGCGCTTGACCGTGGTTATCCCCGACTCACTGTCGGGGTTTGGGGTTTCGCAGTTCTCGCTGTGACAAATCCTTGTCCTCGTGAATCCTCGATCTCCGATGGCTCCTTTTCACGTGCTATCCCTTCTGGGCTTAGCTCCTGACGCATATGACCATGCGCCTGTGACCATGACCTTACCTCTTTCGAGGCCTACTCCTATCGAAGTTTCGGCACTTGCGATGTCAAAGTGCGCAAGTCCACGGGACTCATGATATGCCGAATCCCGACGCGCTCCCGATGCATTAGCCTTCTTGGTTCAGCTCCTGGTCCATATGACTATCACTCGTGACCGCAGCCTTACCCCGTCAGGGTTTCGGGGTTTGCGATGTCAATTTCCACGTACCCTTTTGACTCTTGACTCTCTGATTCACGACTTCCTATGTATCGCCTATAGCTGGCCTCCACTACACCTTTTCCCTCCTATTCTGCTATGGTGACAACTCGCCCCCACTCATCGAGGTTTCGTGGATCACGATTTCACTATGCATGAACCACTTGTCACTGGAAACTCTGATTTCCCGATGAACAAAAATGTCGATGGCACCCGATCCTTTGCCACCAGTCCTCCTGACACTCGATGTGGCCCCATGCTCCTAGACCTTATCGGGAAATCGCGTATCACGATTCTGCGATGCACGAAACCTTTGTGCTCAGGATCTCCGATATCCCGATTCCCGATATGCCGATGAAGCCTTCGTGTCGAGCTTCTCCTGGTGGAACTCGATCGCTGCCACGGGTCCTCTACCAACGGACAGCTCTGATCCTCATCAGGATTTCACAACTTGTGCTGTCCCAGTTCTTACGACCTCGAGAACCCCGATTTCCCGATGGTTGATATCTTGATGGCTCCTCCTGCTACTCACGAAGGCTTAACCTCCGTGCATCTTACTACAGATCCGATGGCTGACAGGATCCTGCACCAGATCTAATGGTCTAGATCCGTCTTCCTTGTGCACTCCTCCTTCTGAGGCTAAACTATGCGCAACTTCTCCCAATCCGAAGGCTTACGGGATTTTCGTGTGAGATCCGATGGCTGTCGGTCTCCGCCTTCTATGCCCTTCCTATAGAGCTCCCCTGGACGCTTAGAACCAACGGTCTGGAATCTGTCGGACTATCCAACTACTGTTGTGCTCCCTCGAGCTTCTTTGCGTTTTCTTCCTAGGCTTAGAAGAATTTCAAATTCTCTGAGGCCTCTACCTTTTCTGGTTTCTCCTCTGCGAACTCCTTGAATTTGATCTTCACTTGTGCGTATGAAAATGCCTACTCCTCCTGAGCTTTCCTTTATTTGAATCCTCAAAGGACTCTTTTGACTCCTGTGCCTCTGTGAAGTCCTCGCGCGCCAAATGCTATCTATTTTGAACTTCTACGAGTACTCAGACCCCTTGGGGAATTTTGTCTCCTTCTCCCTCAGATGGAGAAACTAACGCCTTCTTGGCTGTCTAATTTCTCAGGCAACCTCTTGCTGAGTCTTGCTGGGTATTCAGTAACCTAGTGAAAGTTCCCTCAATGGACCTTTCCTCTGACTTCCATAACTCTAAGAGTTCTTTCCTCTATTGTGACTGCTCGCACACTTTCTCAACGCCCTCCTGGCGGAGTATCTTCCTTCCACATAATGTTCAACAATTATGTTCTCCTATGCACTCCTTTCACCTGCTCAATGCCCTCTTGGCAGAGCTTCTCATAATCCTCCATGATTCTGGTCCTCTTCAAACTCACAATGGATTTCCTTCCTCCTTTCACCTCGTGCATGCGCTTAATGCCCACTTGGCAGAGCTCCTACATAATCCTCAGTGATTCTTTCTACAACTGTGTTCTCATACACATCCTTGCCTCCTGAGGTGTTCAGTAACCTCACAAGTCTTCTCCCTGAGTTGATGATTTCAGTCCTATGCCTCAGCACATCTTTGTCTGACTCCTCAGAGTTCAGAAGTGCAATCCTCTATGCACGGCTATCAGAACCTCAACGTTCTGTCACATCCTCCTGGTGTGAAGCCTCAAAGATCCTTACCCTGAAATCAAACAAACTCCTGCAGAATTCATCCACATAACATACATTCACATCATATATATGGAACACACATAGACATGCATAAAAGACAGGATAATGGAGGAAAAACTGCTCTGTTATATTAACAATGGCAAATTCCTGTATTTTACAATGGTGTTCCTGAGCTCTCTCTGGCTCTCTCATACAACCATTCTCTTGACTAACTCAAAATGAGATATCAAAATATCTTTTACCTGAGGGCTCACTGAGTGCTTCCCTCCAGGTCTACCTACTCTAATAAATTACATTCAATTACAATGAATGGGTTGTCTAGTCCAGGATCGAATCTAGATCTCAGTCATTCTTGGCATTAAATCTGATCTACCTAACACCTGCTCAAAGGCATGGCTTCTATGGCTCACCAGCCTAAGACATTTAATTTACATTTAATTTACATTCAATTCAAATTTGAATGAGGCTGCACCTCCCTTTCATCATCTGAATGCATGAGCGCTGACGTGGTTGGCTGGCTGGCTGCTGACATGGAGAGATGCTCCTGCATCACATATGACAATCTTCCGAAGTGGAAGATCTGTTGACACCTAACTTCCCTGATCCAACATTTATCCAATGAAGTGAATCTCCATATTCCATGTATCACTGCCCAGATCGATGATCCACGTCGTTTCCTTTGGATCAATGACCCTTCGACATTTCAGGCTTCGACGCTTCAAGATATTCCAAAACATAAGTCCTTGCAACCCCATAGTATGATCCTCCAAAGTTTATGATCAGGTGACACTTGTCCAACCTACATCAATGGCTCCCATCTCCTTCTATTATTCCGGCTTCGACAATTTGAAACTTTTGTCCTTCGCATTCTCCCAGAGTGTTTTCACCTGGAGTGTACGACCTGTCATCACGTACCCTTCTGGATCTGACAGTCCAGATTCCCCTCGACTCTTCAACACTTCTTTTCTCGCTCTCCCCCGAATTATTTCACTCGGAATCAACAATCTGTTGAAATGTACCCTCTGCACGATCAAGGGTCATAAGTGGCTTCAACACTTCGGGCTTCGAAAATCTCAGTTTTTCGAATGAAATAACACTACCATTTACCCGGAGCTCACAATCTGTTGACAAGTTTCCCCTTGTATATTGACGAATCTCGGCTCTTCTATGCCTCGACTGTTCTTCTCTTTGACATTTTAGGATTCAGGAGTTTCAAACTCCTATGCACTCATTTCTCCTAGAGTGATTTCACCCGAAACACATGATTTCTTGAACCATGTCTCCCCCTTGATCTGATGGCCTCTATCTGCTTCGATTCTTTGGGTTTCGAGAGTTTCAAATCCTTCACACTCATTCCTCTCGGAGTTCTTTCACCCGAAACTCATATCTTTCGCAACCTGTTGCCCTGGATGATGGAAGGTCCCTATTCACTTTGGGACTTTGGGACTTTGACGAGTCCGCTCTCCTATGCACACAAGGGCTAAGTCTTGTGCACTTACCTCTAGATCCAAATGTTGCTAGTCTTCTACACTCAGATCCGATGGATTGGGTCTATTCCTCTTCTCTGTGCTTCCTTTTTTCACTAGACATAGATATAATGATCCAGGGTCCCTTCCACAATCGATCAGTCAGTTTTTGTCGCTCCTCCTCCCGATCTTTTCACTTCTTCCACCATGGAATATTTTTGTTAGTGGTCAAAGGATTCAACCTTTGAACTTTCTTCTACGAACTCGACTATATGTGTCTCGCTTGTGCTCTTGAATGCATTATCACTTCAAATATTTATATCTCCCATGCACTCCTTGCGTTTCAGGGACTTCATCAAACTCAAATCCAAAGGATTTCTTGAAAATAAATTCTTCTCACCCTCGTGGTGTTCTCCTTGCTCAATGCACACCTTGTGGAGCTTCTCGTTACAGAGTGTTTAGTAACTCTGTCTCTTTACGAACTCAACATAAATTTCTTTCTGTGCACTCCTTGCACTTTTGTTGATGAAGGTTCATGCTATCTCTCCTAAGCTTCTCTGAGGTTAACTCACATCTGTCAACACACTCCTTTTAGACTATGTGCACTCCTTGCACTCGAAAACTCAAAGAAGAGAAACAATTGAAACTTATTCAATACCTCACTAGTTTACACATTCAAACCATGAAATACATAAAAAAAAAATAATGAACACAATTACATAAACACATTATATGCAGGAAAAATTGCTTTTCTATTATCTCTATCTGTCTATACAGATGTTTACAAACACTCGACTGAAACAGAGTCCCAATTCTATTAATTTATTCTAACCTAACTCCATGCTGAGTTTTTCTTGTTATAAGATCTCTCTACAAACATATCTCTCTGAAACCTCCTAATTCTCCTAATTAAATCTGATACAAAAACTATTTACAAAGGAGGGGCTCTAGAAGCTTGTCCTCTCTCACCTAACCTTATCTATTACATTGAATTTTTCATAAATGGCCATCTAGTCTGAATTCAACCTAGAGTCATCAACCTGTCAGCCATTAAAGGTGACATTATCTTCTTCCTATTTATATATATGACTTGGTTTTCACTCAATTTTACAACATGAATCCATATAGGATCAGATTTCAAATTTAAAAATGGGAGGGTCAATGACTCTCCTTGTTTGAAATGTTTGTTGATGTGATGGAATGTTGGTGCGTTGGTTAGGTTGAGCGATGCTCCTGCATCATAAAGTTTGAACTACCTCACCACTACGAGACCAGATATTGCATACTCAGTTATCATCCTTAGTCAGTTCATGGCTAAGCCTTTTGAGAGTCAGTGGAAAGATGGAAAGAAAGTACTCTGAGACTTGAAAGGAACAACAAATTTTGGTATTATGTATACTGATGAATTTAATGTTGATCTAACAGGTTTTTCTGATTTAGATTGGGCAGGAAATCCTGATGATAGAATATCTACCTCAGACTATGCATTTCATATAGTATCATGGGTTGTATTGTGGAGTAGCAAGAAGCAACCTATTATTTCTCTGTCATCAATAGAATCTGAGTATGAAGCCTTGACCAGTGCTACCTGTGAAGTTGTTTGGTTGCGGAGAATTCTTGTAGATGTCGAAGAGGAGAAAAATGATCCAACATGCATCAATTGTGAAAATCAAAGTGCGATCAAATTTTCACACAATCCAATATATCATTCAAGATCAAAACATATAGAGCTACAACATCACTTTGTGAGAGAGAAGATTGAATCAAAGAGAATTGGTTTGATATTTTGTAATACCAATGATAATGTGGCTCATATATTTACCAAACCTCTTGGTAAACTCAAGTTTGAAGTTAGTATAAATTTTGTTTCTCCATTAAAGGGGGATGTTATAATAATGTCAAAACTTCTATGTTGTTAGATATTTGTTCGAGAGTTGGTTTTACTAGAGTTTAATTTTAGATCATAACTAATTCTAGATCCATACTTGTAGGATTCGGTTCCTGGTTTATTGGTGAGCTATACAACTGTAAATGTAACCAATTTTTCCTTTCAATAATGAATTGTGATGAGTATATTTTCTCACGGTTTATTCAAGATTCATATCTTTGTTTATAATTTCCATCACCTACCTAATAAATGTAATCTTACCTATCTTGTCTATGAATTTAAGATTCTTATCCTCTACCATATTTTTTCAAGAAAGTAATGGAGGAATTAATCCAGTTAACATTCCCCATTAATTTCATTTTTGGCCATTACAAAAATCAATACAAACTATGCCTAAGTGTTGTCTCTAAAATTCAAATGTATTTCTTCCCTATGGCTTGGTGAAGATATCTGCTAATTGTTCTTTCAAACCACAAAACGGTAACATAATGCTACCATCATTGACAAGGTCGTGGATGAAATCATATCAAGTGTCTATGTGATTACTCTTGCGGTGAAACACGTGATTCTTAGATAATGCAATTGTTGAGCTGTTGTCACAAAATATAGGAGTTGGCTCCTTTTATCCATGTGCAATATCACTAAGGATCCTTCTCAACCAAACTGCATGAAATGTTTCTAAAGTTCTTGCCACATACTACCAAACATAAATGCATACCCAAAATTACTTTTCCTATCATCAACACTACCTGCAAATTCACTATCTATATATCCATCAAGTAAATCATCTTCTAAAGTAGAATACTAAATTGCATAATCTCTTGTACCTACAATATGCCTCAAAATTCTTTTTGCAACTTTTTTATGAGAGATTTTTGGATTCTCCATAAATATGGAAATTAAACTTAATTCATACATAATATGTGGGGTACATGAGGCTTCCTATAAGCCTCTTATAGAGAGTATAACCAATTTGTGTTCCTTCATATTGTTTACTTAATTTTGTACCTATTGCAATTGGTGTATCTTCTAGCTTGAATTTGTTCATTTTGAACCATTTCAAAATATATGTGACATATTTTCACTCACAGATAAAATTTCTCTTTTCAAATTTCTCAACTTCAATTCCCAAAAAATATTTCATGAGACCAAGAATAGTCATTTCAAATTCACTTTGCATGGTTTATTTGAGTTCATTCAACAACAAATTTCCTGTATAAATCATGTCATCAACATAGGAAGAAACTCTCAAAATATTACCTCTCTGGTCTCTTTTGGTGTAAAGTGTGGGCTCATTGCTTCTGATGTTGAACCCATTGTTGAACAAATAAGTATCCTTGCGATTGTACCAAGCTCTTGGATCTTGCTTCAAAGCATATAATGCTTTCTTCAATATATACACTTTGTACTCTTTACCTCTAATCTGAAATCCTGTGGTTGATCCACATAAATTTATTCCATTTAAAATCCATTTAGAAAGGATAATTTAATGTCCATTTGATAGACTGGTCATTTGTTTTGAGATGCAACTGCTAAAACTGCTCTCATAGTATCCAAACGTGCTACTGGAGAAACTGTTTCTCCATAGTTAATACCAAGTTGTTTTGTAAACTCATTTTCTACAAGTCTTTCCTTATGCTTCTCTACTTTTCCTTTCTCGTTGAATTTTTCCATATACACCCATTTAACTCCAATGTTATTTTTCCCTGTGTGAAGATCCATAGGATCCCATGTGTTGATTCTTTCAATTGCTTTAGTTTCTTCATTCATTTCATCAACCCATTTTTATTCCTTTATTGGTTCTTCAAAGTATATCGGTTGATAAGATATCAATGCAAGGTGTTCTTGTTGATCCATTTTATCAATCTTCTCATAAATGTGTCTCAAGCTTCTTATTCTTTGGTTCCTTACGTTTTCTATAGTGTTATTTAAATCATTGTTAGAAGAAGAGGAATACCTATGCTTTGTTTGTTCTCCTTGAACCTGTAATTGCAATATTGGAAGTCTTGGTGGAGAATCTTGTTGTCCTATAGCTTCCGCCTACTTATGTCCCTGTATAGAAGGAATTTGTTCTACAAGTATTTCACTTGTTTGTCTATCCCAATATTTATCTTCTTGGAATTTCACATCTCTCCTTACTATCAACTTATTGGTGATATGATTATGCAACCTATATGATTTAGATTGTTCACTGTATCCAAAAAATATACATTTTTCACTTATATCATGAATATTTCTCCTCAGTTATTAAGGAACATGTGCATAAGCTACACAACCAAAAAGTTTAAAATGAGAAATTCTAGATTTCATACCACTCTAGGTTTCTTGAGGGACTTGATATTTTACATTGTTGGGTTGGTGACAGATTTAAAATTTAGACTGAGCATGCCACTACTTCACCCTAGTATTAATTTGACGCATTCTTCGCCTTTAGCATACTTCTATCCATATTCATTATTTCATGATCCTTCCTTTCAACTACTCCATTTTGTTGTGGAGTGCATATTGTGGTAAATTGTCTCTTGATTCCATGTTGCCTGCAATATGTTGCAAATTCCTTGGATTCATACTCACCTCCCGATCCTATCTGAGTACATTGATGTACTTCCCACTCTGTTTCTCTATCAAGTATTTAAATTCTTTTTATTTTTCAAATATCTCTGATTTGTGCTTGAGAAAGTACATCCATGATTTCCTGCTAAAATCATCAATGAATGTTAGAAAATAAAAGTTGCCTCCTATTGAATGATTTTGCATTAGACTGCAAAGGTATGTATGCACTAGTTCAAGGTGTTCTTTTGATTTGTAGGAAGCATTGGGAAAACTATCCCTTTGGTGTTTGGCCAAAACACAACTCCCACAGAAGTTTTTTTGTTCGTTTATAATGGGGAAACCTTTGACCATAAACTCCTTTTGTAAAAGACTAAGACTGCTAAATGGTAAGTGACCATATCTAATATGGCACATCCAAGTGTCATCTTATCTCAATACATTCTGGGCATATGACCGTGACAAAATTACATTTCTCAATATCAAAGGGAACATTCTATTTTTGGTCATTTGTATTGGGGATATAATTTTCTTATCGGGTGGTTTATCCAAGATTGTACACATGGAACCTTCAAAAACAACCTTATAACCATGTTTATTCATCTGGCCTACACTCATTAAATTACCTCGAAGACCAGGTACATAATAAACATCATGAATATCCTTCATTTCATCTTGTTTTGTTAATACATAAATTATATCCTTTCCTGTGACTTTATTTTGATGATCGTCTCCCAATTTAATTTGAGATGCAATAGGGCTATCTAAAGTAGAAAACAAATCTTTGTTAACTATCACAACCAAATATCATGATTGTTTCTTTATTCTTCTTTAAATTGACATGAAAAGAACATTGATTTAGATGTTCCTTCTTCAATGTTGGTAACATTTGATCTGCCTCTATTAAGATATTCTTGCTTCTTTCTGAATTCACTTTTGTAGTGACCAAAATTCTTGCAATAATAGAACTAGGTTCTTGATTTGTCAGTCCATCTTGGATAACTGAAATTTTTTCCTCTCCCCCTTTGGTTCTGAGAGTGTGTTTGTGGCTCTTCCAGTTGTTCAGTGTTCACTCTGTTTTGAACATTCTGAAGTTGATCTCTCTCTTGTTTAAGAGAGAACTCTGCCTCATATGCCTTTGCTTATATTCCCTACACCTTTTCCTCTTCTTATGGAGGCGTAAGATTGAAATGCATTCTCCAAATATTCATCATTTTTAATGAACCTACTTGCATGGGTTAACAAAGATCCCAAGTGCCTTCCTTTAGGGGTTTTCTTGTAATTTTTTTACCCATTTTCCTTATTTTAGGGATAAACCACATTCTTGTTGCAACAACTTTACCCATAATTAGTAAACTCATCATTTCTTTGTTACAAATACTTTACACATAATTAACATCTTGGTGCAACCAGTTTGAATAATTTACTTCTTGAAGGCTTTCCATAGGCTTCTAGACTAATTGACTTCTTGTTGACCTTCTAGGAATATCTAGATTATTATTGAGGCTCCTCCAAGATTTACAAATCCATATCTCCTCAACTGTAAGGAGCCACATGACGTACCACCTATCACTAGAAACAACATGATGTGTACTATCCATCTATGATAGTCTTGCTTGAAAATACATTGACCTTCATGTATTTATTTCTCGATCAATTTTGGGTTCAATGACTATACCATTGGGGCTATAGGAATTTTCTACCAGACTTACTTCAAGGGTTGACATCAATAAAAAACAACTAAATATTTCAACAACCATTACTGAGAATGAAGGTTTGAAGAACCTTCTCGCCTAATGGGACCTACTTTCATCCCATCATCCAATCCTCTGGTAAAAGTTGTCACCACCTTTTACACCTAGACTCTTGAGTTGGTAGGTCGCATCATCATGACATCCTCATCCTCCTTCATATCTTAAGTTTTATCCTCCTCCTTCAAGACCGATATTTGAAAGAGTGGTGGATATACATGGATTTGTGGATGCGGACTGGGATAGATATTTGGATTGTAGGATATCTACAAGTGGGTATGTGTTTAACCTGTTTGGAGGAGCAAAAGAAAGGATGTAGTGTCACTTTCAACTATAGAAGTTGAATACATGGCAGCCACTCATGCATGTAAGGAAGAAGTATGGTTAAAAATGTTTTGTTAATGTATTTGGTTGGTACAACAAGCTATAAGGATATATTGTGATACTCAGAGTGCATTTTTTCTGGCGAAGAACCCAATCTATCATTCAAAGACAAAGCATATTGATATTCAATATCACTTTGTGAGAGACATGATTGAACAAAAGAAAGTAGTGTTGATGAAGGTGGACACTTTGAAGAATGTTGCAGATACATTAACAAAATCTATGTGCACTAAGAAGATATCTTGGTGTAGAGGATCCATTGGCATTGTTGCCCTGGATTGTTGACTATGTAACCTTGTAACCCCCTGTATGCAAAGAAAACAACAAGTGGGATAATGTTGAGTATGTGTTATATTATTTTCATGAGTAGTAGTGTTTGTGTTGCGCCACACATGCAGGGGGTTTGAGGGGAAACATGTAACATATTTAGGTTTCTTTGTCAATGGTTTTCTATTTATGGTTAAGGAATTCGGGTTTTTTAGTAATCCAGGTCATTTTTCTAGGGATTTGGATGTCGCTAGATCCTATATGTATATTGTATTGTAAGTAATGTAACACTATGACCGAATATATAATATGTTGTTTTTCCCAGTTTGGGTTTCCAGGGTAAAATTCTTTGTGTAATATTTGTATTTTCCATTGTATATTTTCTGTTCTTTTACTGAAAATTTGTTTGTAGTAGATATTTTACATGGTTAAAATCCACAAATCATTCGCAACGATAGATCTTTGTCGATGAATGGATGGGATTCACTCATCCCACCAAATTGACGATTATAATTTATTTTGAATCATCTCATAGTTTATTGACTAGTTATCCCAGGTTTCGTCCATATATTCTTTAAGGTCTATAAACACTCTCTGACCATTTCTGGTCTCTCAACATCATGAATGCGTAAGACCCTTGAGATATTCCAAAATATCCATGACAATTTGGATTTTTTCTTAGGATTTAGAGTCCTTTCTTTCTTACAAGGAATTTCCTAGGTTATAGGACAGACAATTATTGTTGAATGATGTTTGTTTCCATGTCCTGCAAACTTTCCTCTATCACCATAAGGTCTTAGAGGATACAAAAATAAACACTCATTCATTTTCAAAATTTGGAACATAAATTAAGTGTCATGGTAACATAACCAATTTCTCAGAGATTTCACATAATCATTTTTAAGCATTTACATTTACCATTGTATCAGGAGTTTTCATACACATATCATTCATATTCAATTTCCACAAGCTAAGTTAAAAAATTATATGATAAGAAAATTTTCCAACACCAAATTACTAAGAGAGGACACCTTTTCTTCCAACCTTAGGCCTTACTGTAGACTTTCTTCCTACAGTGTGCCACCCCCATTCCAAGCCATGACACCACCAAGGAAATTTGACTCAATTGGGTTCCTATATTATGATGATTTAGGAAGGCCACTCTCCTTCACCCCTGTGACACCTCAAAAGTTGTCGATCTCCCACTGAGCTTAGGGTCTCTACAGGTTTATCAGGTGGTTTCTCAATTAGTTTTCCTCTGCACAAGGGAATCCTTTCTCTTCTAAAAATTTCCTCAGTTACCTCCCCTTACAAATGTCATTTTTTGTCCATTAAGCACCAACTTGTATCCCACTACTGCTTCGGGTCATGATCTAGGTCTTCTCTATTCAGGGTTACCATCAACAACTTAGACAAGTTTCCTATTTTCTTCAAGGAAATATATTTGTCTCCTCTCTCTTTAGGCAATGTTCCTGAATATCTTTGTGTGTTGCATTTCTCATCCCATGAGTTCTCAGTACTCACATGTTCTCTAGATCATTCTATTTTTTATGTGTGCACCCTTGTGTGTGTTCTTCCTTTTTCCTCTCTCTGTGTGGTTTTCTCGTTATTCTATTGTTTTATCTCCTTTTGGTGGGTTTTTTCCACCTTTTTCCTCATTCTTTCAACTCCACTTGGGACTATAGTGGCTTCATACAAATGTCACCTGTAGTTTTTGGTTCTCATTCTTAAGAGGTAGATCGACAGATTCATGTTTTCAAGTCATTTAATTGGACCTTTCCCTCTTCAAGGGGCCAACTACCAACAATCACTAACTATTCCAACCACCCCTACAACTTCTTTTATTGGTCACATGGCTATGCGTATGTCTGGTGTGTTGAAGGTGTATGGTTATGATTAGAAAACATAAGTAATATTGTTATAAAAGATTCATGTTTTCCTCACTAATGCAGTTGAGCTTCTTCTGCACACAACCATTCAATCAATCCTTTCTTCGTCAAATTCCTCTTGTGTATCATGGCCAATATTGTCAAGGTTGTTCCTTCTTAGATTGTGGTTTGTTGTTTTTATTAAATTAAACATAGCCAAATGTTTCATAACATAAATTATGTAACATTAACATAATTACACTCTTGGGGGGAACAAGGCCTTACAAACAATATATATATGAATATTAAAAAAAATGACTTATAAGAAAACTCAACATATATATAAATGCATTGGTGTATCAGACCCAAGGCACAATAATCGTATGGATTTTAACCTCTAACCTCCAAAGAGGAAAAACATGTTCTTAACCATTAGACTCACTCATGGTATATATATATAAATATATAAATAAATAATTATAATGTTTTTATTTTATACCTATCATATATTTTAATTTGTTATCTAAGTGTATATACAAAAGTGGTTATATATATAAGTGGAGCATAATTAAAAAAAAAAAAACTCTACATATATATACAAATTAAATGTTATATATAT
>SNQJ01S0057498.1:107873-125064 GCA_010110895.2 Picea sitchensis | reverse complement strand
ATTCTTTTAGGAGGGAACCCACTAAAGCCTCATACAAAGATAAAAGTAGAAACAACAATATTCCTTCATGAGGAAGGAGCTAAAAGACAAAGTACAAATGCCGAAAGTAAGATGCTTTTTACAAAGTAATAGACTAAGCCACGTGAAGGCCATGTGAAGTATCAACTCCGGTCAGAATCATAATTATCATGGCTTAGTGGAGAATAAACTTCATCGTCGTTGTCATAGATGTCATTAGCATCATTAGGTATGGGTGGTAGAATGCCTGGAACCAAATCATGCATCCAAATAGGTTCATGTTCTCAGAAACAGGCGAAGAATGGTGAGTGCTACATGAAGGCATCTTGGAGATGAGATGGTAGATAAATTTCTCCGTAGAAATCATATGACGGAAAGAAAGCCAACTGGTGATCACTTGTAAAACCCCAATTATAAAAAACACCTTTATACAAAATATTGAAGTGAAGTGTATCATAATTTAAGGCTGCTTCTGCCATTTCGGTTTGCAAACTTGATAATAATAGTTGAGGAGTAGCATGCCTCAGTGCAGAAACTCTTGGTATATATTGTTGAAGAAGTAAATTGAACCAAGGGCTCCACAATCTGAATGGACTCTAGATATCTTCGCAATACATGACGATACTTACAATTCTGTAGGACTTAGCAAACTGATGGACAACAAAATAATCTATCCATTGTAGATCCGGATCAAATATATATGCATAGTGCATGAGTTGGTGAGTTGGATGAGTATGCCCAAACAAAATCCTATCATTGTTAACCCTTTTCCAAGTATAGTTATAGATAGTTCTTCCAGCCCAAGAATTGGCCCATCTATGAAGAATGTTCTGCTGGAGTTCTGGTGTCAGGGTGTGTAAAAGTTGTGAAAAACATTCCCAACATAGTTGAACCGAACAATTTGAACATACAGTGATGGGGTAGGTGGAAGAAGAGGTGTTGGAGCTTGATCCTTCATAAGAAAACATTTTAAAATCTTTGCAGGCTCCTTCTCTAGAAAGCATATCTACCAAATAATTCTCAGCCCCAGATTTGTAGATGATGTCAAAATCAAAACCATCTAACCATAAAGCCCATCTGAGAACTCAGGAATTTCCTTTCTCAAGCAACCGGTGGTTATGCAACATAACTTTCATGTGCTTGAGGTCTGTTTTGACTGTAAATCTAACACTTTTTAGGAACAATCCGAATCTTTTGATTCTCTTTTTAACCGCCAAGATCTCTTTGTGAGAAGATGGATATTTTGATTCAGTAGGATTGAATGTGACCGATGCATAAGCACATACTTCATCCCTGTCATAGTGTTTCTGAAGTAAAATGACTGCCCATAAGTCATTAGAAGCATCAGTTTCTAGAATAAAAGGAAGATTCATGTTAGGCAACTGCAGAGGTGGTAGATTTTGAATCTTCTCCTTGATTCTTCTGACAACTATGGTCATTGAAATATCCCAGCTGGATCCTGGCTTAAGACGTTGTTGGAGTACTTTTGTGTCTTTAGCCTGGTGTTCATAAAACTCTCTGATATAGTTCAAACACCCAAGAAAACGCTGAACTTACTTTATGTCAGGAAGAATATTAGGAAACTGAGGTAGAGCCTTTAATACATGAGGTTGCAGTTGGATAATTCCTTTGGATATATAAAGTCCTAGATACTCAATATTAGTTTGACATATTACAAATTTTTCTGGTGACTTGGAGAGTACCAAACCATGCTTAAAAACAAAATAATGGAATTCATCAAGATGTTTCTTGTGTTCATTAACATCTCGGCTAAAAATAAGTAAATCATCAATATAGAGAAGAACAAAATTTAAAGGTTTGAAGATATCCTCCATACGCTTTTGGAACTCTGAAGGTGCATTAGTCAAACTAAATGGCATGACTGTCCATTGATATTGCCCCTGTGGAACCACAAAAGCAGTCTTGTACTTGTCTTCGGGAGAAATTCCTAGTTGCCAGAAACCATTCTTGAGGTCAAACTTGCTGAAAACATTTGCATGGGCAAGTTTACTAAATAAAAGATCTTTATGTGGCAATGGATATCTTAGAGGTAACAAGGCACTATTAAGTGCCTTATAGTTAATAACCAATCTTTTCTTACCTCTCTTTTGTTCATAATGCTTGTTGACATAAAATGTCGGACAAGCCCATGGACTCATGCAGGGTTCAATAAGATGTTTGTCAAGTAGATGTTGGATTTCTTCCTTACACAGAACTTGCTCTGAAGGACTCATGTTATCGGCAGATGCCTTCTGTGGAGTGTCCTTAAACCCTTCCTTGTAGGGGAGAGAAACAAAATACTTCTCTCTTGTCCAGAATGCATCAGGAAAGTCTGATGTGCATTCATCTTTTAATTTCTGGACAATGTCTTTGAGAATTTCTTGTCCATGGATATCAACATGTCTGACAATCTTCTGAATCTTTGTCAGATCTTGGAGAGTTTCTTCAGTAGTATCTAGGGTATCAGGAGAGACACATATAGCATAGCTGGTTTTCATAGGAAGCTTAACTTGTTGTTGTTGAACTGTTAAACATAAAGAATTGGTATTTACGATTAGAGGCATGTGTTTTTTGACAAAATCTTGCCCCAAAAGAATATAAACACCTGTATCCAAACAATACAAAGTAACATATGTTATTATCCCATCTAGGATAAGTGGAAAATTAGGAGAGAAATGTTGAATGGAGATCAATTCTTTATTGACTACTCGAAACTGGATTTGAGTTGGCTGCCAGTAATAGGATGGGGTGGCCTTGTATTTGCAGCAACTACTCATGGCTCCTGTATCAACTTAGGCATCTAGAGAATAGGTTTTGTAACCATAAACTTTAATGCCAACAGTTGTGACCATGCAGTCTCCAATGAGGCTTATGTCAAGAGCAGGGAGAGAAGAATTCTTACTGAGAAGTTTAGGAAAAATCTCTTGCTGACTTGATTCTTCTCGGGCAATAGTGAGAGCAGTAAACCGAGAGTTTGGATGATCCAATTCTGCTATAGATGCTTGGATCTGGCTAGCTAGGGTTTGCATCTGAGATCTTTTAAGGTGGAGATCATTTTCAACTTGCTGGATTTCAATCAAGATTTCAGCTTCAGTCTGTCTGGTTGGTCGAGACAAAATACTAGCATACTCTGGTTTGGACCATTCTTCATGAGGGATTTCATTCTCTTCATCTGTAAATTGTATACTTTGAATAGGAGGCAACTGTTTGACTAGATCATCAATCTTTGATCAGAGCCTATTTTTCAGAAGGAAGGTGCCAGGTGCTAGATTAACCTTTTGCTTTTGGAGATCATGAATCTGTTGTTGTATGGAACCGTGAGAAGAGAACATGAAACAATGACTCAAATATGAACATTCATCATCAGAAGTAGAATGAATATTCAAATTCTTGAACTGTAACTCATCAATAATATCCGAGTCTGAGTAAGAACTGTACACAAAAAATTGTTCATTGTCTGAACAGGAAGAATCTGTTAGATCCCAATCAACAGGATTATGATTAGTAGAAAATATTTCTGCTATCTTTACATGAGCTCTATTTTCTTTATTGGGACATTTGTTGGCTCAATGATCCTTGCTGTTGTAAATATATAAAGTTGTGGTTTTTCTTGGAAATTTTCTTCTCCTAAAGACATATTTATCTTTCTGCTTAGGAGGCATGCCATACTGTCTTTTATACGGCTTTTTGTCTAGTTTGTTCCAATTATAAGATTTTCTCTTTGCAAACTTATCAGGTTTGGAACAATGGCAGTCTTGTTTCTTTGAGTGCTTTTTTGGAATTCCTTGGAAACATCCATAATTATATGTTTCTCTGAAAGTATCACATATAGATGGATTAAAATTGAACTACTTTTTTAGATTTTTCTTTGTTCGGTAAGAGATACATTCTTGTTGGAGTGCAATAAGTATCTGCTGGTGCAAAGCAGCAAAAGACAAGGATTCCAATTGGATCTTGTTTATGGCCAGATTTCTCTTGACTAATTCAGGAACTTTTCATGGCATTGAAGCAATATAGTGCCTTAAGTAGGCAATGTTCTGATGATCTTCTATTTTGTACAGCATGGTTTTCATTGTACAGTGGTAGTCATGGAGCAGATCTAGATTGCACAGTCTTTGTCTCATGAAGAGTTGTGCATGGTGCTCTGCATCAGGTGGAGAAACACCTAGAAATTTGTTTACTAAACCAGTAAACAAAGTGCTTAAAGGATCTGCATCATTCATTATTTCTTCTTTATTTTCTTGGGAAAGATTTTCCTACCATAATTTTGCAACCCCTGTAAAAGCCCATGAGATTTGGGTTACAATATCTGTCCAACTGGCTTTTGTTTCAGCTCTTTTTTGGAGCGCCCATGGATTCAATTTCTAGAAGGCTTGAAGGATTTCATCTTGGTTCATGCAGTCAAAGCTGACTAGCAATGTATTGTGATATCCTTTGGATAAATTTGGGTTTTCCATTTTCACATCAATCCCCCCAAGATTCTTAGTCCATTTTCCAAAAGGACTTTTGTGGGAGGAATAACTGATATCTGGGCCAGAATTTCTTGCAGCTTTATATGGAAAATCATATGATTCTTTTCTCTTTGTTTTTGCTGCAGATGATTCTCCTATTTTCTCTAGGACAGGACCAACCATTTTGATTTCAGGTTGTACTGGTAGGACTATTGGAGAAACTCGAATGGGTAGATCATTTCTAAGAGTTGTTAATTTGGAAGTTAACAACTGGGTTTTTTCTTGTACAAGGGCTACCCCCTTTAAAAGTTTCTCAAGATGGAGGAAGTCAGGATGAGAAGAGAAAGATTTGAGGCAGAGAGAACGAAGACCAACAAAATTAGCTGATCGAAAAGAAAGGGTACTAGAATAATTAAATTTGAAACCTTCTGTATCAACACGGACATAGTCAGGCGGAGAAACTGGTTTGGGTACAGTAGTTTGGAATCGAGAGATAGCAAGATGAATAGTGGAGAATTGTGCAGTTATTTCATCAAGCCTAGCTGTTAAGGCCTCTTGGCCTTCTTGAAGTGTTTCTACAGAATGGTGGAGCTTCTTACTATGCTCGGTCAAGGTGAAAACATCCTTGGCTACTTCATCGAGGTTTTGGGTCAAACAAACTGACTGGTAATTGATATAATTTTGAAGTTTGATTTGCTCAGAAGGTTCTGCTATAGTAGGATGATGCAAATGGATGAATTGAAGATCTGCTTGCAGTGTTCCATTGGAGAACTGTGGAGTGTTGTTACTAGGGCCAAGAGACTTCTGTGGAAGTAATGCAAATGATGTTGGCTCTCTAGAAAACATTTTGAATTAAGGAACTGCTTCAAGAAGTTGTTTACAAACTGTGCAATTTGCATGTTGGCCTCTGTGGGTAGGTGACCCTGGATTTGGCAGAACTTGGTATTTAGAAGTATAAGGTTTGATACAAAACTCACAAGAACTACTAGAAGTGGAAGATTGTGGTTTATGTATAGGGGAACGATGTACAGACTATCTACTAGGAACTGGAAATGGTGTATGGACAGGTGATTTTAAGGACTGACTACGACATAGTTGTTGTAATAGTTGTGGGTTGGTGAACCGCAAACTACTGCTTCCATCAGGCTTTGGTGTTACTCTTAACTGTGTGGGAGATGACATGGCCAACTGTGGATATTTATGGGATAGTGGATGATAATCACTACTCCATTCTTCTGGTAGGGTAACTTGGCTGAATCCCAACTGAAGTGGTCTAGTATTGCCGGGACCGACTACGACACCATCTTTTAATTCTCCCGTGGTTAACTTGGGATTTATGGCAGGCATGGTGGTGGAAACAAAGTGTAAACAAATAGTTGGATGTAACTGGGCAATATGGGCCTGATCAGCTACATTGAAACTGGATGAACGCTTGAAGCAACTCATTTATATAGGGGTTAGTTAAAGAGACTTGATATCTGGGGACAACCTTGGACCAAGCTGGTCCATTGTTTAATGGACTTTGGAATCTGCCAATTAATGCATCATTGAAATCGTTCATTCGGGTATCGATTACACAGGTCAGACATGATGTATTTAGACCAGGTTGCACCAAAGGATTAATGCCGAACTGAATAAGACCAATATGGATATAATTATATCCATTTTCTATTCCCCATTCAATGTCATCTCTTTTAATCAAAGGATTTTGATAAACACTCTAGGAAAGAGAGATCGGGATATTCACATATGTAAAGCGAAACAGACTTGCAACACAAAATCGGAACATGGGAAGATCGTAAATTTTTTCTACATCTATCTCTGGTAAAAACCAGTTTGGCTAAGGGTTAAATTCTTGAGATATGATGCAGGAATTATACAATGGTTCATTTGTTGTTTTGTTGACTAGCTTATTCAAGCACGACCATCGTTTATTGTGAGCATCTCTTCTAGATTGAGCAGAAGTCGATAATGTAGAACTAAAATCATAACTTGTACTGGAATCCATTATAACTTTAAGAGATAATGAAAATTGAATACACCTTGTAAACTGCAACGAGTTTGCAAAACTTGATCTGTTGCTCCAAACGCCCTAAATGGCTTCTGTGCCTTCAACGGGACATACACGAGCTGTCGATCCTCTAGCTTTCGCCCTTAGTAGGTGAATCTCTCAACACTACCCTCTCAAAACTACGCTTTGATACCATTATACCGTTATCATCTATGGACATAAAAGCATGGCATTTGAACCTAAGTCTTTAACACCGGAGTGAAAGACAATCAATTTGGCTACTGGTCGATTGCTTAGACAAAGACTAATAAGTTCAAAAGAAAAGAGAACAGGAGATAAAAGCACACTTTTTCTTTATATTAGAAACTCGCTCTAAAACCCGATGCCTACAAAGAGGAAATAACTCTGTATATATAGAGTTTTTCCTGGACACAGGTTCGACATGGACTAGACACAAAGTGGAGATTCGATCGCCCGAATCCACAAAAGCGGCGTACAATAATCATCAAAGTAAAGCTACAATGTGATGATTCTTTTAGGAGGGAACCCACTAAAGCCTCGTATGAAGATAAAAGTAGAAACTACAATATTCCTTCACCAACAATATATATATATATATATATATATATATATATACTCACACACAGTTCTAGAAAAAAGAATGCATAAAGTTTATGCTCTTTAATGACCACCAACCATCTTCTTTTGAGTTTACTACAAAATTTACTGTCCCGATATATTTTCTAGGTTGATTCTTTACTTCATTATCTTTCCATTGACTACTTATTTTCTCAAATCTAAGCTCCAAGCAGAAAGTTACAGGAAATTGAATATTGCCACCTTACCCCTCTTGTGCACCTTTATCCCTAGTGCAAAATAATCTCAAACACCAACTTTGGCCACCTATAGACGTAAATCGGTTAGCAACCGAGGAAAATTTTGTATAAGACACAGATAATACTAATAATACTGAATTCATAAAAACTCTCATATTATCAAATTGATGCTCTAGTCAAAATCTACAACAATTCAGAAGTGATAACTTTGTCCTTTTGCACTTTCTCCTAACTTGGCAATTTTAGCCCTGTTTAAGCATCCCTACACCAACTCCTTTGGAATTTTGATAGAATATCAATTGGGTATCTTCATGCCTATTTTTTAAACAATCCATCAAATTTTCACCTTTATCTGGGCTTCAAGATGATAGCTATGGCATGCAAAAGTTGTATGTTTTCCCATTTTTAGCATTGTATGCTACATGTGTCTTCTCTCTCATATTGTACAGTTTCAAGTACCCAATTTCCTTATCTAACTACATGGATTTCTCCTATGGTCCATGATATTTCCATATATTGCTCTTGTGCCCCAATCTGGCTTATGAGCAAGGAGTTATGCCTTCTGGTAGTAAACTAGTACTGAATTATATCTTGCATTGTTTCAGCTGTAACTTTCTCATCCAAGCTTTGTTTTGTGCCCGAAATAGCTTGTTGGAAATCTCTCATTGAGTTATTTCATTTCAACAACATAAAATCTATGTACCAAAGGTACAAACTTCGATACAAACAATTTGTGTAAAATTCGAATCCCTGAAAATGTTGTTTAGGGCCTCAAAATGCCCTCACAAGTTGATGACCTTAAAAAATTGGAATTTTCGTAGAAGATTCACTGATTTATTGTTATAGCAATCTATAGATTTGAGTCGTCGATCTCAAAATTGGGAGTAAACCCAACCATTGATCCATTAAACCCTACCAATCTCGCAACCAAACCTTTTGTAAGCCTATCAGGATCAACTTCGCGAACTTTTCCCATCAGAAAGAATAACTTTCCCAACACTCACATATCCTTTTGAAACGCTAAGTCCAAACACTATCGACCTTTTTCCATCAAAATGCCCCTGTAGGAATGAGAACTTGCCATTCTTATTGATATTTCTGAAGTGTGAAGTCTAATATCTTATCAGATCTGCTCTATTGGACTCATCCATCTGGAACATCCTTTCCAAAAACCACTGGAAATAAACCTTTTGAAGCCCATTAGAAATAATCCTTTCGAAGACCATCTGGAACCTCCTTTCTGAAGACCATCAAAAATATCTTTTTCAAAAACCATCGAAAACACATCTTTCTAAATATTATCGCGAATAGTCCTTTTGAAAACCATCGATAACACATCTTTCTAAGGACTTTCGAAAACTCATTTTTCTAAAAACTATCAGAAACAATCCTTCCGAAGACCATCAGGAACACATATTTTTGAAGACTGTCGAAAACATTCCTTTTGAAGACCATCGGGATTCGAACTCCATTAGGTGTTGAAATTTTCCTTTGTAAACTTTGCTTTAATTTTTCGAAGTCTGAAGACCGATGAACTTGGTATTTCTGTCCAACCCACATTGAATCTGGACCATTGATTTTCAAGATCAGAGTGATCTTAGCTGTTGGTCCACCATACTGCTCCAAACTTCACCGAACTTCCACAATCCTACAATCGAATCTTGGTTGTTTATTTTCCAATTTCAAGTGGTCTCGACCATTGATCCATAAAATATGTTTGACGACCCTCACCCTCTACCATCATGGACCCTGTCACTGCACATCACGGTACAATCCACATCATCCATGTATGGATTTTTTCAAAAATTCTGAAAGTTATAAAAAAAAAATGAAAATTTTAAAATTTTCTCCCAAATTTTCTCATCAGTGTACTTGGGAGTTTTGACTCATTCCAGGGTTAATTTCGGTCATCGATGGCCAAGTCGAATGTAATCCAAGCTGTCGACTCTCCAACTCTTCAATCAACATGAGAATGGAAAATCCAACCTTCCCAACAGAATTTAACTTTGCAACCTGCATATTTATATCATTTATCCTTTGTTTGAATGTTATGAGGTAATTTAAACTCGAATCTACCCATAAATTTGGGGATTTTCACTCTGATTCACCATTCCCCCCCAAATTCGTCACAGATCAAAATCTGTAACAACGAATTTGCCCAATTTGCGTTGGCCTCAACCCATACAAGCTTGGTGTTGAACATTCAGCTTTGATACCAATCTGTAACCTACCCCAACCCAACCGAGGTCCATTACTTGCGGAAATACCCACAAATTCAAAATTTTCTGCTAACTAATCCTGTAGTTTACTAGCTACAGAAACACACACAGATTTAACCATTCAGATACCATTAATTTAAATGTAGCTACAACATGCTGAAATAATCATGAATGAAGTGAATCAACCCCACACACAACAACATACAAACCATTCACATACAAAGAGTTAAAACACAACAATTTAACTCATAAAATAACACATAACATAGATAAACACTCATCTTTCAGAATAGTTCTGCAACCAAATACTTGGGACAGACATTCCACCCAACCATAGATTTGTGGTTCTAGATCTCAACAAAAAGTCACCCCTGAGTTGGGGTTAGGATTCCACAAAAAGAGGGTGTCTCTTGCAATCCACTCACAACTCAGATATCTCACAATCCACTAGTATTCTCCTGCAACTATCTCGATTTCCACCAACTCTCTTCCTCTTGACCTTCCCAACCCAAGGAATGTACCCCTTCACTACTCTTAGTCCATTAGGCATCTCATTTATTTATTAGTGTGTCTCTGGCACAAGTAATCAAGAATATCACTACTGGGAAACCCACTGCTAGGAAAACTACCAATAAAACAACAACAATAAGTTGTTGTTACAATGCAACTCACACAGGAGTTCACTCTTCAAGCTCGAAAAACTAGTTCTTCTGCAAGCTTCACAACTTGCTTCTTGAGTGTTCAGTAGCTCCAAAAAAACTCTAGAATTCACCCTCCATTGTTGTTCCAGCTCTAGAGCTCTCCTTTTTCCTTGTTCTCCCCCTACTCATGCAAAAACATGACTGTCCAAAAATGCTTGTTCTCCCCATACAAATTTCCTCTCTTTTCCCCAAGCAAGTTGATTCTCGCTAACCACAATGTTGATTGCACTTCATCCCCATGCTCCCAATAACTATGGGATGTGCCTTCTCACACCCACCCTCTTACATGTATTTGGTGATTGGGCTCTCATACACTCGAACATAAAATAGAAGGTTGTCCCTAATAGTAATAAAATTCAGGAAAGTGGGTTTTGATTAATACCCATAAATAATTCCCCCTTTTGGATCCCTCTTAGACACTCCCTTCTCTTGTGTAAAACTCAACCCCCATCTCTGTCCATGACCCCTAGTAGCTGTCATCACATTTTCTTTATTAAAAATTCAGAAAATACAATTCACATATTACATTGCTTAGCCATAGCCACATTCATATCTACATTATGCATTAATTAAACTAAGGATTATAGTGGGGATGTTACAAATTAAAGTTAAATGTTACTTCAAATCACATAATTTCGTTATTGTAACCTTAAGAATGATATTATATGTTATTTTTTTTGTAAATACTATTTAAGTTGAAACTTCTTTTGGGTTTTGCAATAAGACCTAAAGCTACTTCTCATTGGTTAAGAGTTTGTTTTCCTCAAATGTAAGGAAATATATTAATGGCCTAAGACCCAGAGGCATCTGGCAAGAGTGAAAGTTTGCCCCCTTATGGACCACCAACGGGTTATTTCAGGTGGTGTGGTTTTCCTTGAAGTGACGAGTCTGCCCACATTCACAACTTGAAACCAATGATGGTTGTCCTCACTCTTTATTAACAAGTGCGTTATGATAGGTTTTGCCACCTTTGAAAATAATAATAATAACAATAAAACAATTTTTAAAAAAAATATCATCTTTCTTTTAGGTATGAAGTTAAATTACAATTAGGGTTAGTATTTGGTTTCATGTATGGAATTAAAGTTAAATGCTACTTGTAATCCTATGACTACTTTGTATTAGCCTTAGCAATGATTTACAATGGATACCAACTTATTTTCAAATATTATCTAAGCTAAAACCACTCTTTGGTCGTGGAGTATGATCTAAAACTACTTTTGATTAACTAAGAGCTCATCTTCCTTTGACGCAACGAAAATACGGTAACAACCTCAGACCCAAAGGTATCTAGTAAGAGTGGAAGTTTGCATAGGTTTTGTTTACACACGATAATATAATTGCAACTTGGGGTCTTAAGATTGCATCAACAAAAACTAAGCTAATAACTCTAAGTATTGCAAACTTTTTCTTACTTTAACTTAAATATATAAATATACACATACATTGTTAATTTTTCAAAGATATACATACTATCATAAAAAGATAAGACATATATAATTTAAAATATTTATCTAAATAAACTTAATTTAAATATAAATTAACAAGATTCTTTAATAATATTTTACAATAACATAATATCATTTTCAATAAGAAAACATACAAAATTGACAAAATCTTACAAGATTAACCATTATTATGAAATTTGTAACGTCCCCTAGCCCAGGTGAGGAAAATTAGGAAAATTACTGTGCAAAATAACTCATAAAGTAAAAATTTACAGCTGACTAATTAATTTCATGTAGTTTCCAATTACTATTTACATACATATTTAACTGATGTCTATTACCATAAATTAGATGCATCTACAACATTCTAAAATAGACATGAAATGCATCTAATAAACCAACATAGCAGCATATAAATTCTTCTGAAATACATAGAGTTCATGCACAACAATTTAACTCATAAATACAAGATAGAAAACATATAGAACACTTATCTTTCAAATTAGTTGTGCAACTAGATACTTGGGATGAACGTTCCACCCAACCATAGACATGTTGCTCCAAATATCAACAACCCCGAGCCGAGGCTAGTAATCCACATAAGAGGGTGGTCTCTCATTGTCCACTCACAACTCAAAAATCCCACAACCCACTGATATTGTCCTACAACTATCCTGATTTTTCCATCTTCCTCTTGAACTTCCCAACCCAATGAATGTACCCCTTCACTAGTCTCAGTCCCTCGGGCATCCCATTCATTTTTCAAGTTCTCTCTGGCACATGTAATAAGGAATCCCTCAGCTCGGAACCCAAGGGATCTTGCTGATAGGAAAACTACCAACAAACAACAACAAACACTTGTTGTTACAATACGACTCACTCAAGAGTTCACGCTTCAGGTTTGACAACCCAAATCTTCAGTCTTCAACTCCAAATATGCTCCAACATGCTCTAGAATTCTACCTCCATGGATGTTCCAACACTAAGCTCTTTTTTTTCTTCTCTACTTGCTCCTCATGCAAAAACATTGACTGTCTAAAACTATTGTAACGGGCCATACGAATTTCCTCTCCTTTGGATTTCTTGTTTGAATCTCACTCTTCCCCAAGCTGATTGTACTCAACCTTGATGCTTCCAATAACTATAGGATGTGACTTCTCACACCCACCGTCTTACATGCATTCAATGATTGGTTTTGGGGACACTCAATTAGAAATGGAGTTTAATACACAATGATAATAAAATTCAAAAATGTGGGTGGAATTAATAGACATGGGTATTTCCCTCTTGGACCCCTCTTAGACATTCTCCTAGACCCTCCCCTCTCTTGTGGATAAATTCAACCCCCATCTTTGTCCATGTCCCCTTAGCAACTAACATCACGTTTTATTATTAAAACATAGAAATACAATTCACATATTACATCGCTTTTGCCACAGCCACACATTATATCTACATAAGCATTAATTAAATCGAGGATTATAATGGGGATGTTACATTACCCCTCCCCTACAATTTTGCATCGTCCTCAGTGCACAGTATGCCGATATAGATACATAAATTAATTTACATCACAATACTTAGAAAATAAAATTATGCAATTTTACAATTCCAACAACAGTTCCAACCAAATTCTCATGTTCCTCTCAACCCACTGACCCACGGAATGCATAATTTGTTTATCAGGGATGACTTTTCAGTCCAGGATGTGTACTGGTTCCATCTAGAAATCCCCTTCTTGCTCCACCTAGATCGCATTCCAACAAATTATGTGATTAGGTCCAAGTACATATTTATTTAATAATGACACATGAAATACATTATGCACTCTCATTGATGCAGACAATGCTAGCATGTATGCAACTGGCCCTATTTTTTTCTAAGATTTCAAAAGTTCCACCATATCTAGCTACCAACTTTGGGCAACTTTCTAATCTTAGTGAACTTCTCTTCACCTTCACTTTTAAAAACACATGTTCGCCCACTTTGAAATCTCTAAAAAATATGTTCTTGTCTGCATAACATTTCTGTCTGTCTCGGGAAACCTTTAAATTCCACTTAATATTTGCCATATTCTCTTCCATTTCCTTCAACAAATCTGTCCCAATAACTACTCTGTTTGCTGGATTATCCCAACTCAATGGCGCGTTACACTTTCATCCATACAATGCTTCAAACACACTCATTTTTAATGAGGCATGATACACATTATTGTAAGCAAATTCCACTAAGTGGATATAATCCTCCCACTTTGATGGTTGATCCATCACATACATTAGGAGAATGTCCTCAATTATTCTGTTAGTCCTCTCTGTTTTCCCATCGAACGTTGGGTGATATGCTATACCAAGATTTAAATTTTTCCCAAAGTCTCTGAACAAACCCTTCCAAAAATTGGATGTGAACTTTGGATCTCTATCATAAACTATTACCTTAGGAACTCCATGTAACATGTCAACTTTTTTCATATAAATTTCTACAATATTTGTTTCCTTTTGTGTTGTCTTCACTGAAATAAAATGTGTTGCCTTAGTTAACTTATCCACCAGCACCATGATAGAATCATGTTGCTTCACTGTTCTCGACAACTTTTTAATAAAATCCACCGTGACAACTTCCCACTTCCATTCTGGAATGGGCAATGGCTGTAGTAACCCAGCTGGATTCCTATGCTCAATCTTCACTTTCTGCCATTCTAGACATGTGGCTATGTAATTAGCCACTTCTTTCTTCATCCATGACCAAATTTTTTAGCTTCTTACAAATGCAATTGTCTTTTGATATCCTAGGTGCCCAACATATGGCACATTGTGCAATTCCTGTAGCACTGCATTTTTCAGCTCACTAGAATTCGACACATATAATTTGTTTTATACATGAGAATTCCATATTCTTTCAGCTCATAAAAATTAAAATTTTGGTGACAATTTCCTTGCTACAATGTTTCTTTTATTTTCAAATATTGCTGATCTGAATTTGTTGTTGCAACAATTTTATCTTTCAGATCAGTTTTGTACATGCTAATGGTTGCAATATGTATCTCATGAGCTCTCATGTTGAGTGCATTACCCACTTGATTTTCCTTACCTTTGATGTGCTTAATTTAAAAGTCATATTCACTCAGAAATTCTAGTCATCTAGTTTGTCTGACATTTAGTGTTGGCTGTCCAAACAAATGTTTTAAACCACAATGGTTTGTCCTCAGCTCAATTTTCCTGCCCATGAGGTAATGTCTCCGCATTTTCAATGCATGTACAATTGTTGCTAACTCTAGATCATGGGTAGCATAATTCCTCCCATGCTATTTTAATTTCTGGGACTCATAGCATACTACATGATCCTTTTGACTAAGGACTCCACCGAGCCCTTCCTTGCATGCATCAATGCACACAACAAAATCTTCATATGGATTTGCAATCTTCAAGATTTATGCACTTGTCAATATTTCCTTCAACCATTGAAAGCACTCTTCACACTTGGAAGTCCATTGGGCTTGCAATATTTGAAAATACTTTTATGAATATTTGGTAATACCTGACAATATCCATGAATTATTTGACCTCTGTCATAATATTTAGCATTGACCATCCTCTAATGGCCTCTATCTTCTCAGGATCCATTGCTGTCCCTTCTGCTGAAGTAATATGCCCCAAATAGTGGATCTTCTTTTGATAAAATATGCACTTACTTAGCTTGGCATACAATTTATGCTCTCTTAAAACTTGCAACACCATTCTTAAATGCTACTCATGTTCCTCTTCTGTCTTAGAGTAGATGAGTATATCATCTAGGAACACAATTACAAACTTTTCAAGGTATTACCTAAACACTTCATTCATCAGGCCAATAAAAACAACGAGGACATTTGATAGTCCAAATGGTACTACCGTGAATTCATAATGCCCATATCTTGCTCTGAATGTTGTCTTGGGTTAGAATCTTAAGCAAAGTTTGGTTTCCAATTCACCTAAAATTATCGAAAACCCATAGGAGGTAGAATCCCAACATAACCTTGTTTCATCATCTCAAACTAAGCTCTTAGACTCTGTTATTTCCGAAGAAACCCTCATAATCATTCATCAACTCTAATTATATAGGGTTTTAACAAGAGCACATAGTAAGGATATTGGTTAAACCCCTATTGAATTTACGATCCCTGAAAAATTAAGATAGTCAAAGAAAGACAAAGAAAGTGTTATTACTTTCTTATTTGAACCTAATCCTTTAGCACATATATCTAATATCTTAAGGGATCATAAGATCTTAATGATTTTTTGATCAATTTTCAATTATAACTTAGTTTAGGTAAGTCCCCATATCCACCAAAGAGTCCTCCTCACACTCCGATCAGATCCCAACCACCTTCTTCATAAGGAAGTCCTAAATAGTCCCCTCAGGAAAGTCCAAGGCAACCCTAAAGAAGATGAATGGTTGGAGTACCAAGGAGACTGCAACTTTCCCTAGGAGCTATTGCATTTCCTGGCCTTGCTCATGATCTTCCCAAACATCCCCAGAAGTTCCTCCCTAAATTCGATCATGAAAATAGGGAATCTCTCGAAGATCATGTCAGTAAATTTATGCTAGCAGTGAATCTAATGGGCATGCAACATGAAGATGTTGTATGTCGGTTGTTCCCATACACTTTTGAAGGAAAAGTTTGCACATGGTATTTTTCACCACCACAAGGAACAATCACAAACTAGAATGACTTCGGAATTGCATTCATGAAAACGTTTGGCGAGGATAAGACCTCGACAACCTTGGTCTTAGAACTATCAATGATCAAAATGACTACTAAGGAAAAAATTGAATATTTTAATCAAAGATTCTCGACATTAATGAATAAAATCCCAAAAGATTCTAATCTTGCATATAATGTGATTATTGAATTCTATACTACAAAATTTCCATCTTCCATTTCTATTTTTGTTGAAAGATCCGGTAAAACAACTTTAGCAGAAACATTTGAAGAAACACTAGATGTAGAAAAAGAAATGATGAATATTGCCAGTAAATCCCCAACTGAAGAAAAAAGGACTTTTTCATTTGCTAGGAGACAAAATGTAATTAAGACAATAGATGAAAAGAAAGAAAAAGAAGCATTTGATATGGATGGTCTTCAAAGAATGATTCAAAAATTGACTAATAATATTGAATATCTTAAGAAAAATTCAAGTGAAAGCTCAACATATAAGAGACCATGAAAAACATCTTTTAGAAGAAATCCTCAACCTCCTAATAATCCAAATACTTCCCCTAAAGAGATACATATTGAAGAGTTTGCTCAAGATCGTTATTGTAGAGCACATGAAGCTAATCATACTGAGAAAATTTGTCTAGCATTTATTAACATGTTTAAAGTATTTGTTGGAATGGAATAAGAAGAGGAAGGAAAAACAAGCCAAGAAGAGAAAAGGGATGATCAGAATAACGAGTCATCGATCAATGTCATATGGGACATTACTCATGGAATAATAGATGATGATGAAGAAGAAAAGCATGAAGAA
>SNQJ01S0057498.1:80172-107863 GCA_010110895.2 Picea sitchensis | reverse complement strand
AAGAAGAGGAAGGAAAAACAAGCCAAGAAGAGAAAAGGGATGATCAGAATAACGAGTCATCGATCAATGTCATATGGGACATTACTCATGGAATAATAGATGATGATGAAGAAGAAAAGCATGAAGAAATCTGTGTTGCTTAAGCCAGAAGTAAAAGTATCCCTTCTGCTCTGGAAACACCAACTACTTCTTCCACTCCCAAGAAAATTGTTTCTTCTACTAGGTTAAACTCCACTTAAAATAAATTATTCCTTCTAATATTCACGATTATGACATTGTAGAAGATAGGAAAAATAATAGAGCCAATATCTCTCGTTATGAATTAACTAAATTAACACAAAAGAGAAAAGAGTTAATTCATGCTTTACAATTCAACTATGAAAAAGAGAAAACAACTCAAAATATTTCATCCAATTTCAATGTTGCTCTGATAGGTGACAAATTTGGTTCACATACACCTCCTTTTCTTTTGATTTTTGAAAATTTTAATAGAAATGTACATAATTGTTTAGTAGATTCATTGGATTCATCTAATTCCATGCCTTATTTGGTGTGAAAAAAGATAAACATTGATCCCAAGAAGTCTTCTATACAAATTGTACAATTGGATGGGTCAAATGTTAAAGTTTTAGGAGAATTAAAAAATGTTTTAATAAGGTTATCTTCAAATCCTAAAGTTCATCAAGTCATTGATATTATAGTGGTTGATATTCCTCAGTCATATGGTTTTCTATTAAGTAGAGACTAGTCAGAAAAATTACATGGTTATTTCTCAATTGATTGGTCACATATCTAGTTACCGTTCAATGGTTGACCAAACCAAATAAAGGTAGAATGAGAGAAACACATGAAACATACTGTCATTGATTTAAATGATCCCAATGAACCGATAATGTTTTCAAATTCAACACTGGGAAATTTTTGCACTGACTCATTCTTCGGTAATTTTTCTGAAGAATCCGCACCTTTTATAGAATCATGTTTGCATTATGAAATCCTACATTATACTCAGGTTACTGAATCTGATTGTCCAAAATTAGAGAATGTTGATTTGGCTAAAAGAAAAGAATGTTGTACTTTGTACTTTGATGGATCTAATTCAAATGAAGGTGTAGGTGCTGGATGCATTCTCAAAGATCATTAAGTAAGGCTTTGATAACATGTAGAATAGAGTTTTATTGTACCAATAATGTAGCTGAATATGAGGTCCTCATTCAAGGTCTCAAAAAAGCAATAGACCTGAAAATAAAAACAATAAGGGTAGTTGGCGATTCAAAAATTGTAACCAAACAATTGAATAACATGATACATTGTGTTTCTAATCTCATAAAGAACTACCAACACGAGGTATTGAATTTTATTGATAATTTTGATGCCTTTGATAGTATCTCTGTGACTCGAGCATTAAATGTTGAAGCTGATTCGCTTGCTAGTGGTTCTTCACGTTTGATTCCTTCAACATATTTCTCTCCTGACAAATTTTCTATTGAATTTATTTTCAGGCCCTCAATGTCGGAGAACATTACAAACTGGAGGGTCTTTGATGATGATGACCAAATTTTAAGATTTCTTACACAAGAAGGCACTTTCAAAGACTTTTTCATAGACGAAAATCAACACAATGAGGAAAAAAATGGAATCTTTCTAGGTAATTCATCAAATACAAAAAATAGAATCCCAATATCAGTGGTAAGTTTAGAAAAGTTTTATGATTTACAAGATAAATTTAAAAACAAAAAGAAAATTGTAAAACCAACAGTTCCTCAATGCAATATGAGGTAATAAATTTAGGAATTGATCAAAATCCCCAAAATATTAATGTAGGAATAAATTGTTCTCCCTCTAAACGTAATGCATTTATCACATTTTTTAAAGAGTATAAGGACATATTTGTGTGGACTTACGATGATCTTAAGGTCTATGACACTAAAATCATCCAACATGTTATTTCTACTAGGAAAGAGGCTAAACTCATGCAACAAAAACTTAGAAAAATCCACCCCAATCTTAAGCTTCAAATAAAAAAGGAATTGAGCATACTACTACAATCTAAGATTATTTTTTCCAAATAGGCATTCACAATGGGTCTCAAATTTAGTTCCAGTGAGGAAAAAGAATGGGGATATCAGAATTTGTATTGACTTTCAGAATTTAAATAAAGATTTGAAAAGGATAACTACCCTATTCCACCTATGGAACAAATTTTGCAAAAAGTACTTGGATCTAAAATGTTTCCTTTAGATGGTTTTTCTGGTTACAATCATATTTTGGTTTCACAATTATATCAAATTAAAACTACCTTCATAACTAAATGGGAACTTATGCATATAGGAAGATACCTTTAAGATTAATTAATGCAGGTGCCACATTCCAAAAGGCCATGCATATTGCTTTTAGAGGACTAATAAATAAGTCCATGGTCGTTTATTTGTATGGCATTACGATCTATTCTTGAAATAAGCATGAACATGTTGATCATTTGAGACAAATGTTCAATCGATGCAAAAGATATGGGATTTCCTTAAACCTAAAGTTTTTTTTTTTTTGTTGTGATAGAAGGTAAACTATTGGGGTTATCGTTTCAAAATTAGGAATTGTAATAGATCTTGAAAGGACCAAAGGTATTTCAAAAATTTCTTTCCCTCACAATAAGAAGAACATGCAACCATTTTTAGGAAAAACAAATTTTGTAAGGAGATTTGTACCTAGTTTTGCTGAAATAGTTAAACCTTTATAGGATATGATAAAAAATAATTTTACATTCAAGTGGGAAGATAAAGAAAGAGAATATTTTAAAAACATTAAAGAATTTATTATTCAAGGCCCCACTTTAATGAGTCTAGATTTTGAAAAAGATTTTATTTTGTATACCACATCTGATTTTTCCTATGCAGTTATGTTGACTCGGAAAAACTCAGAAGGTTTTGGAGTATTGATATATTTCACGAGTTCTGGTTTGCAAGGTGCATAATTGAAATATGCGGATATTGATAAACACGCTTATGTTGTTTTCAAAGCAATTACACATTTTTGTCCATATCTTTTGAAGTCACATACAAAAGTCACGGTACCACATCCTTCGATTAGAAACCTATTGGTTCAAAAGGAACCAAGAGATAAGAGAGAAAATTGGATGACCACAATCCAAGAATATGACCTTGAAATCAAGCCAATGAAAATTGTGAGAGGACAAGGTCTGTGTAAGCTTGTAGCAGATTAAGAAGATGCCCAGGTAAGTGGTCAAAATGGTTGGAAGATTGAATTAGAGGTAAGAAATGAAGTTTTATAAATATCAACACCTACCTTTTCATTTTACAATGATATCAAATATTATTTAACCCATGGCAATTCTCTTGAATCCTTAGAACCGAAGAAAAGAAGAGCTTTAAGGTTATAATCAACCAAATATCAACTCATAGATGGAACATTGTTTAGGAAGAACTATGATAATGTTTTTCTAAGATGTCTTGAAAAACCTGATGCAAATAAAGTATTGGCTTAATTACATAAAGGACTAGTTGGAGGACATTTTGGTGGTGAAACAACCGCTTACAAGATTCTCAGGGTTGGATACTATTGGCCTACCTTATTCAGAGATGCTTATTCATATGCTAGAAAATGTAAACTCTGTCAGATATCTTCAGGGAAGGAAAATAAACATGCTTTTCCATTGCATCAAGTTGAAGTTTAAGGTCCATTTGAACGATGGGGCTTAGATATTATTAGAGGGATCAACCCTAATTCTACACAGCTTCATAAATACATTCTTACTACAACTGATTATTTTACATGATGGACCGAAGCTATTCCTCTCAAGAAAGTTAATGAATATTAGGTTATTTCTTTCCTTATTCAATTTATAATTTCAAGGTTTGGTATTCATAATTTCTTAGTCTTTGATAATGCATCATACATTTCATCCCTTAAATTGACTGAATTTGCTTTAGAGAAAGGGATTACAGTCAAGTATTCTGCAAATTATTATCCTCGGGGAAATGGTTTAGCCAAATCAATCAATAAAAATTTAATTTGAATCCTTAGAAATATTATTCATGAACATTAGATAAATTGACATAAACAAATTTATAATGCATTGTGGGCGGACATATTGACTCCTAAGAAATCATTGGTAAATTCAACCTATTGCCTTGTTGATGGGAAGGAAGCCATTTTACCCACTAATATTTTTATTCCTTCTCTACAACCTAGTCTGTTCAAGAGGAATCGTGTCCTAAGATGCCAATGGAAATTGATGCATAATAAAATTGGACGAAGAACACAATAAAACCAAAGATAAATTTGATGAACATCAAACAATATTTAGAAGATGGTTCGATAAACATTCGGTGATTAATAAAGAGTTTCAGATTGTAGATCCAGTCCTGAAATGGGGCAAAGCTTGTGAAGAAAAAGGCAAACACACAAAGTTTCAACACCTTTGGTTGGGACCATTTCAAATTGCTAAAAAACTTGGTCATTCAACATTTATTTTACAAACATTAAATGAATAGATTGAAAACCTCCCCGTGAATGGCCATATCCTAAAAAATTATTTTTCCTAGTCATTGAGAAATGACTATTTGCAAGTATTGTACATTCCCTTATTTTTGTTTATGGTATTATCATTCACTTCATTATGGTGATACACAAGAAGCATGTCTCAAATACAAATCTTAAAGGGTATTTACTAGATTCTCAGTTCATAAAGGAAATCCTTACTTTGTTATTAGAGATAATCATAAGATTCATTTGAAAGAAAAGTCTACCTGACATTTTTATAAGAGCTTAGTCCATCATATAATAAAGAATTGACATTAGTGATAATTGGGAGTGGACGAAAAACCTTAGACTTAGTTTTTGTCTACTAGAATTTTTCCCAATTAAAATAACTCTCGTATCACCCCGCTTCCATCACGCTCATTTCTTATGAAATATCTTTATATGGATATCTTAAAAGAGTGTAAATTATGAAATGGAAGTTGAAAAACACTATTTCAAGTGTAGGAAGTACAAGTAAACCCGTCGGGGCTATGGACGCTCACTAGCAGCAGGGCAATGCTTGTATGATACTAAGGAACCTTCGTTAGGGCTATGGATGCTTGTGGGCACCAAAGAAATGATGGGTTCAATAGAGATGATGAGAAAATGTGTGCAATATTTGGTTTGTATAAAAACTTAGGCCTTCGGTTTGATTCATAACTAATTTGAAATTGATTGTCTCATCTCAAATAATAAATTCCATCTTTTCTTTCTCTTTTAAAAATGCTATGATAAGAATAGAGTATTGATGATGGTAAACTCTCTCTCAGATATCAAGTATTGTATTTCCAAACTTATAAGTGAAAATGGACAAGATCCCTATACTTCCAATAACAAAGACAATGGCTTCTCCCAATGTGTCACCATTTGTTGTGAATGGTACAACAACCTCCCTCCATTGTTCATTTTTCCTTCACAAAGATAATGAGTTCCTTTCGAAATTTTGCTTTATCATTAGATGGTCCATTAAATTTTAGTTTCTTAATTATTTTTATCTTTTAGATCCAGTCAAACACAAACAAAGATCAAGTTTTGATAATGTCATAAGTACATAATAACAAAAATTACTTCATATTGTACTAAAATCAGTCTTTTACTTACTTTGAAACTGATGGATGTTGTCTTTAATTCAATATAGACTGCTAAATAAGCAATTACAAGATTTGATGAAATCTTGTAATTGCTGAAGATAAATAAAATAAAACTAGATTTTCAAGCTTGTAAATGCATTATTTCTACATAAGTTTTCCATCATGATTTTATCTAGCAAATTCTTGTTTGATTATAAGGTCTTCATGATATGGAACCATCGAATTCAAACAAAGGGATTAGGCCTGTCAATTTGATTGAGTAGAAGATTCATCTACATCGAACTTCAAAAGGAAGCATTCATGAGCATAGTTTAAAGGTAAAAGTAAAAATATGATATAAGGCTGCTATTTTTCATTTGTTAAAAAAGAAATTAAAACATTAAATAATTACTTTTATGATTTGTAAGATATCATTATTATGAGATATTTTCTTGCTATAAACTCCCCTACATTCCATATAGTGGCTCTATCCATTTCAAGGAATTATCACCCTCTAATTGCAATCATAATACATATCATGCCACTTAATTGGTAATGACTCATGAATCCCTCACGACCTATTTGTTACACTTGGCCAAACATTTTTCAAATATGATCCTTACCTTTTCCACCTTGCTGATATGCGCCATGAAATTTGTGATTAAGAACAAAGGTAAACAATTCCAAGCATAACAAGACTTTATGAGACAGAGTGGATAAAATCTCAGAGACAGAGCTGACTAAAAATAGAGCAATATACAAGAGGAGGTTTACAGTAAAGCATGGCAATTAGGTTTGAACATTTTGGAGTGGAATTGGTTGGCATAAATCCTGAATGCAATATAGTCCCGGAAAGAATGGGTTGGAGGCAATTCTTCGAGAAGTTTACAGGGCACAATGAAGAAATGAAAAAGGATTTCACTCAAACTTTGACGAGGAGTGTGCCCAGGTTGGTAACTTAACCATTCACCTCACCGAGAATTCTCTCTCTCAAATTGTAGGACTACCTCTGATAGGAGATAAATGGTTTAAAAACAAATCAATTGATTTAAGAGCTTGGACTCCTTTCCTTATGAGAAATAGACAGAAACTAAATTGGGCTACATGAGTACCCGGGGTTTGGTTAAAAGACGCCTGGAAAGACTTGGTTTTTCTAATACAAAAGTATGTAACATGTGAAGTGTGTTTTAGCATAGTTTTCCTCTATCATATTCAAATTTGATTACATTTGAAAGGGGAGAAACTTCTGAACATGCATTATTTCTTGTTAAGATCATTGACCAAAATGTCCAAGGATATTAAAAAACAAACTAAGAATGTGGAGAGGTCTCTTTACCATCATGGATTAGTTAAAATCATTATCAAGTATGAACTTGAAAAATAAGGAATTGAATGGGAACAATTCCTATTAGACAATGGATTTGAAGAGCAAGTCACCACAAGAACTATTACATAGAATTTGCTTCAAGGTACTATAGAATAAAGGCCAAGAAATGCAACAATAGAAATAATGGAGCATACACCTGAGGAAGCAGAGTAGGATCAAGAGATTCTTGAAATTTCATGGACTAAAATAAGTAAATGGGGAAGAAGTAGTTTGAAAATAGATAAATTTGCAAATTTGACATCTCGGCCTAGAATGACTAGATATATGGCCAAAAGGTTCGAAGAAGATCAAAAGAGAAATGAAGAAATGAGTCTTGTATTTGACAAACCTACAAAAAGACCCAAAATACAAATATTTAAACAAAAATCTAGATCAACTCCTGAGCTTGATGAATCACAATAGGTTTTCTATGACTTTTTAGAAAGTATTGAATTGAAGAAAGGAGAAACCTCTTATGTCAATAACAAAGAGTTATCTCCAACCAACAACATCAACAATAGGGAGTTACCTCCAACTATGGATTTTGAAAGAAAGGGTTTACCAACAAGCATCAACACAGAGAAAGTTGAACCTTCTGTACCAAAAGAAGAACTAGTCACTCTTTCAACTTTGATTCTAACCTCACAATTAAAGAAGAAGAAATAACAAGTTATGAGGTTGAAGAGTGAGATTCAAGAACTACAGGTCCAATAAAGTTTCATTAAAATTTAAAATCAATATTTGAGAGAAAATAGTACAAAGGTGATGGATGAAAATGACAGTTTGAAGGAAGAAAATGAGCAATTGAAAAAAGAAAATGCTCTACTAACAAAACATGCCTACAAGTGGTACAAATAGAAAAATAATTTGAAATTGAAAACCAAAGTCTCAAGGTGAAGGTTCTTATGCACAAACCAAGAAGGAAAATAAAGAAAAAATCTACATATAGAGGAGATGTATTTCCTAGAACAAAATCTTGAATTCAAAAAAGGCAACATATCAGTTTTGGCAAAATTTTGAAAGGCAAGGTTTTTCAGCTTGTAGTAATATTTGGTACCTGAATCCACTTTTTGACCTCAAAACCTATCCATTTTGTTTTCTACTTATGACACATACACCTCCATTTTGGCAAGAGATCTCTCATGATAAACATGTTTTAGATCATATGAGGTAATACATATTTTATTTTAATTTCCAAATTTAACAAATATAATATCAGACTTGTTATCAATGTTTACAAGAATAATTACAGTTTTGTAATTGCTCATTAATTAAGGTATATGTATATAAATATGAAGAAAATGAACACTTGGGTTATCATCCTTATCTTCATGATATGGTACATTTCTCTTGGATCCGGAAAATACTTCCTAAAATCCTCCATTCAACGCTTTGGTCAACACAGGTGTCATCAGGAAGATATATAACAACAAAAATGGGAAGTTTTGATCTTCTAGAAATCAGGATCAAAGATTATTCACCCAATCAAATCAGATATATCAGGAGAGAAATCAAGTTGTAATAACTAAAGAGAGTAATCATAACTTATTCAATTGTTTTTCTAAAGTGTTATAAATAACTAATAATACAAAGAGCTATAGGGAGGAATTTTGACAGCAGCGAGGCAAATTTCTCTTGCCAAATGCTTTACGATTCTTTCTGAACAAAGGGGAACCAATGATTGGATATTGATTTGGTATTTTTATTAAAACTCTATTTACATACCTGTTTTCTCTTGTACTTTTTGAAACTTATACTAGAACTCATTATTTTTATCAGTTCTAATTAAATCCTTTGAAATCTCCAGTTTATTGGCATATTGTGTTGAGTGAAGTGGAATTGATGGTGTTACATTTCTGTTAAACATTTGTTAATCCTTTCATTCAAGTGTTATGTAAGCTACTTTCATGATTATTCTCTATGTCGATTAACTAAATATCAAATAAGGAAGCACAATTATTATTGAAGATTACTTTTATGATTTATGATAATTAACGTGTGTGCTTTGAGAGATGATGAGTTTTTTGTGAATTCCTTCTAAGTGGATTATCATTTATAATTCTTTCTTCTATTTGATATTCATTCTCTATTAGTCAACATAGATAACACTCGTATATGTTAAGATAATTGCTTGCAGGATGTGGATGAGAAAACATCATCTTGAGAAATAACTCATGAGATCGTCTCATATTTTATTGTTTTCAAGACTTTCATATTGTTTCTTTGACTATTAATATAGTATATATATAATTGTTGTTATCTATTTCTAGCAACAATAGTTATTGTGCGTACATATTATTTGGGATAGTGAATTTATTCTAGGTATCGAGAATCAACCATTCTTATCTACATTTTTAATTATCATTTTCTCTCAATTGAGATAGGATTAGTAGATCCGTTTTCTTTTCTTTAACCTAAGTTAAGTTAGATCAAAGCTTAAACGATTAAGTCTCTTCTCCAAAGAGAAAATATCTTGAGTGGAAAACCAATCCCACATATCGATTGGAAACTACCATCCCAAAGGAAAACAATTCTAATTGGGGCTTGTGATCAAGTAGTTGTTGAGCCTCTAAATTGACATCCCCACTACCCTATTATACTCCTCATCTATACCTTTTTGGCTTACCTAAGCTTGGGTAAATGACAAAGAACACTACCATTAGCCATTGATAAGGTCATAAGGTAAAGTATAATTCATTCATGCATTTTTGTGGTTTATTGAGCTAGGATTTTAAATGTTTCATGTACTAATGCTTCAATTTTCCATGTATAATCTTTGACCTCTAGATAAGTCCAGCCTTCCTGTACCAGCTCATCTATCCGGTAATTATGCGCTAGAATTGCCACTGTCCGAATCCGGTACCAAGCGCACGTTCTATTCATATCCGGTACCATCTCACCTGTCACGATCCGGTACCAACAACCGTAGACTGTCGTGATCCGGTACCAACCATTTGTGCACTGTTCGGATCCGGTACCATCTACCTGTCACAATCTGGTACCAATACATGAAGCCGAATGTACCAAGTTTAGATCCAGATCATGCCCAAGACAATTGTTGGATGTTTATTGAATCATAAATGTTTTAGCAAGGCTATGTTAAGATAGTTTGTTGATTGCTTCATCCTCATGCACTTCGTGTCATGAGGATGAAGCTTAAAATATGTAACCGAATAATTAAATTTAACAATTGACTGATTTGCAAACGATTTCGCCTCCTTGTGTTTCACGACTAAGACTGTTTAAATAGTCATGGCAAGGATGGTGGAGGTAGTGAAGAGTTAGCATAATACAACATGTGAAGCAGTGTTACATATTGCAGAACATATTCTGGGTGAAGATTAATAGAAGGACGTCATTTATCTCCATGTCTTAATCTTCTATGATTGAATGTGAGTTGAGTTGTTAGTGTAGTTTGATTCTATGTTTTAAAGTTTGAGTNAAACTATGACACTGACCTCTGTGAAAATTGTTGAAGTAAATCTTGAAAGTAGTACCAATACAGGTACTGAGAACACTCAAGCAACAATTGTTACAACTATATCTTCCATTCTAGGTAGACTAATTTCCATATCTCTTGATTTTGATAATCTACAACCAATTCAGGAAAATGTCTTGTCACTGAATACCTATACTTTAAGTGATACTACTAAGACAATAATGAAAATGAAAACTAAGAAAATAAACACTGCAAAGAATGAAGAGATCACACAAGAAATAATGCAGCTTTGGAATGTTGCACATCCTAATGAAGAAGAATTTGTAGAAGAAGTGGTTGATGCCCTGGGGGTATTTGTTGTTGCAAATAAATGGTTAGTGAATAGAATTTCTTGCTCAAGTAAGGAAAGAGATGAAACAAGTATTGGAATTGCAGGAACAATTGAGTTCCCTAGAGACTACCATGTCAAAATAACAATGGGCTCAGATTGATCATCTCACAGAAGAGAACTAGGTATCTCTTGGCACCATTGGACATCTCAGGGTTGGAGTAGATGATATCAAATCAGAACATGCTAGGAAACTCACTACTCTTCTATAATAAAAGAAAGAGATGAGCAAGAACCATGAAAATAAAATTGATGTTCTAGTAGCTCAATTAAATGAAATGAAAAAATAAATAAATAAATTATAATCAATGAAGACAAAAGAAGTGGAGTTAAGCAACAAATTAACTTCTCTTTAGGAGATGTTTCATGCCAAGCTAAATGAAATCAAGGAACGACATGACTAGCTGCTATAATTCACTACAAAATCTCAAACATAATCTGAGAAACAAAAAGTTGCTCAAAGATCCTTTCATCAATTGAAGGCATGGGAAACAAAAGAGGTCAATTTACCTAAAGATTTATTTATAATGCCCAAAGAAGAGAAAATACAAGTACAAGCTTCACTGGATTCTTGGTACATTAATTGTATGTTTTCACATAATTTGATCAAAGAAACCAACAAGAGTTGTTCAAATCTTTGGGTTTTAGCTTTTTACATCATTGAAGATCATGAGATGCCTCATGTATAGTTTCTTGGTCAATCTTGTCAAATTGTCTTCCAGATGTGAACCCACAAAAAATCTCAAGAGCATATGGGATAGCACAACTAAATTTCAGGAACATTGAAGTTGTCAATGAGTTTATCACTCGAACAAAATAATGCTTTAAGTCCATTGATGTTTTGTTGTCAAATTTTAAATCAAAACATGAAGAAATCTCCAAAAATCTCCATCGGTGTAAATTGAATGAAGACATTCCTCACCCACCTTTGGTTTCACCGATGTTAGAAAAATTTACCCAATGGCAATCTCACATTTGAGAACAAGAGAGAAATTTAAACAAAGAAGATGCAATTATCAAGAAGGATATCTTTCTATGATATCAATTTAAATTAAGTTGACACCTGTACAAGTCAGTTGAAGCAAAAGACGAAATATTCCTTAGTTTTTGGATCTTTAATTTTCATTTATTGTAATTGGAGAAATGCAGAAAACGGGGTTGGAGACTAGAGACTCAGAATTTTATTTTTATTGGGTTGAATTAAATTTTGAAGACCATGTCTTTTGACGAGTTCATTTATGAGTAATATGAAGTTGTGATAATTGCATTTTTGTTAATTATTTGCAAATTGTGTTGCTTTTACTCTCATGGGAATTATTTCCATATTCTTTGAACTAATCAAACAATTGTATATCAAATAGGAGATACACTAGTCATCATTAAGATTATTCTTGTGATTAAGCATAATCTGTGTATGTGTGCTTACAGTTGATCTGTTTGAAGAATNATGTCTTAAAAATATTAAAATCATCAGTCTTAATAGGTTCATGTCTGCTACTATGATTCACCATAGTATATGAAACTAGATAACATAAACAAAAGAAAATACTAAAACCAGAGTCTCCACAGTGACAGAGCATGAGAAACCTAGGGGATGATGGGTCCCGAGTCACCTCGTCGAGCAATAGTAATAGAAGATTTAGGGCCAGATTGCATACCATATGGAGGAACAAAGGCCCCACCATGATGATGATCTAGACAAGTCATTACCTCCATCATATATGCATTCTAAGTTTCCAAAGCTTTCGATCGACCTTTCAGCTAGCGAAAGTCTTCCTCCTTGGGCAAGATTCCTAAAGCAACCACAGATTTTGTGTGCCTATATAGTTCCAGAGTACAATATAATTTGAATTTCCTGGTCCTGGTGTGACCAAGATCATGAATAAGACACCCCAATTGGAACTCTACCTTTTCGTCATCCTTAAATTCCAGAGTTAGGCGAACTTCCTCTTCAAGGACCTTCATAGTGGATTTTTCCTTCTCAGGAACAAAGTCTGCATAGAACTCTGCCACATCTCTTGTCTCTTTGGCAACACGAGACTGCTTTACAAGAGAGGAGTGAGGCTTATGTCCTCGCAGTGCCATGACTAGAAAGACAAGCGAGAGAGAAAAAATTAACGAACCAGACAAAGAAGCAGAATAAACCCAAATCCACCAGAGCCTGGCAATTGCCAAAACACAATCCTAATTATAAATTTGTGCCCAAATCGGACTACCTCTTATCCACTAGGGGACCCCTCTTTCATTGTTCATTATGCTCATGAATGGAAAAATTGTGAAAACTCGTGTGCATATCCTCCCTCTCATGTAGACAATCGCTTCCTTGAACCGAATGTCCCCCACCATTCCTAGTACTGGTGTCAAATATAAATAGGGGTGCAATCCTTACCCTATATTCATCATGAAATTGGAATTAAGCAAATTTTGCAAGTGGTTCCAGACTCATTGCAATGATCTGCGCCAACCATTTGCAACCCTTGAAGTACACCATCTGACCACATTGAAATGAAAGGGATGAACAACGAGGAGGGATCATTTGCTTCATGAGGCCAAAGTGGTCTATCATGCTTAATGTCACCTTTCTATTGCCATGAATATCATGATCCGATCTCAATTGCAAGGATACACCCACCGATGTTTTCATTAAGTTTTGATGGACCATTGAGGGGACTAGTGTATCATAGCGCATGATGGTCGCAACCACATGTTCCCTCGGGCTAAGTGTTATCTCCCTCATATAAAACATGTCATTTTGTGAACTCGAAGGAACCCCATCTAGGGGAGGAATATCTTCTTGATCTAGGGAGAGGTGGGACTTCTTAAGGGTGAGGAGAGGGAGCTCATCCCATGATGCATCAATAGACTCCAAGGGGTTATCAAAGCTGGCATTAGCTATGAGATTAGTAACTTTGTCGGCATATCATTTAACATGAGATGGGATGAGGCCAAGACTGCTTGGTAAGAGGGATTCGAGCATGTTTATCAAAGATTCCATGCATTAGTAATTGTATATCTTTGAGGTAGAAGAGCCCCATTGAAGCTTAGTGAGCAAGTGAATAATAAGCTTAGAATCTCCTTTTGCAATAAGTTGTGAGAACTGAAGTCTCTAGGAAATTTGTAGTCCTTTGATCAAGGCCCAACGTTCCTCTGCATTATTGGAGTTAATTCCCAAGTGACCATAGTAGATGCGAAGGATCTTGCCATTACTATCCTTGAAGACACCTCCATAGTTGCCAAGACCTAGATTGTATTTTGAGGCCCCATTAAAATTCAACTTGATAAACCCATGAGGAGGGGGGGACAAAGACACATGGATGGAAGGTTTGGGAGGGCGAGCAATAGAAGAGAGAGAAGGAAATGAGGAGAAGGATAACCAAACATACAAAAGGATTTGTTCTCGGGGGGAGAAAATAAGGTCCTAAGGGCTCCAATTTTCTTTTGAGATGGTCTCTACATTGTTTTTTCTTGATCTTTCCCATATAACATTCCAAGGTTACGATTCATATTTAAAGATTCATCTATTCTGCTCCTTCTAGGTTTCCCTTAATACAAATCCTAGGAAGAGCTACCATATGCGATTGAGAATAGGTTTGTTGAAGTAAGCATCCCACCATGAAGTGATGGTGGATCTGATAGAATCCTTGATGTGATTAGATTACCTGAAAGCAATATCCCCTTAGTCCCAAAGTGTGTTGTTGAAAGAGCAGGAGTTGAGGAGGTGTTCCATAGGCTCATCACTTTGAGTGCAAAGAAAAAACAAGCCCATACCTTGGAAGCCTCACTTACATAAATGATCCCATGTGAGAATATTTCTATGAGCAACATGCGAAAGAAAGGTGGCAACCTTAGGCTAGAGGTTCCTTTTCCATATTTTATTTTAGATATCCTCATTTGGGAGGTAATAGTGATGAACATACAAGTGGTAAGCCTCCTTGAGGGTAAAACTACGAGCAAAGTGATAACCCCATCTGATTTTGTTGGGTTGGGTGGAGACTTTAATTTTCCGTTGGTTAAGGAGCTGCAACAGGGACAAAAAAAAGGATGATCTTTGAGAGGGATGTGGTTAGGATCTATATGCCATGACTTCCACTCTGAATTTGTTGTGGCGTCGGACCAGTAATCCTTGACCTGTCGTCCTTGAAGAGTCTAGAGAGATAGTTTAAATGTGCTAAGTTGCTGATCTATTTGTATAATAGGAAGTTGTTTCTAGGAATCCTCCCCAAAAATAGTTGAATTCCCATACCTATCTCCCAAAGGATGTGCTATTGTATAAGCCATCTATTCTACCAAGCTAAGTTCCAAATGAGGGAGCTTGCATGAGAATCCAACATTCTTACTAGCTCCGATGAGCCAAGCTAATCAACATATTTCTGTGTCCATAGGCCACTCCATAATTCCCCTTTTTTTTGTAGCCATCACCACCATGTTTTGGAACCTAGAGTTTTTCTGAGAAATTCAGGATCTCTGAGGCCCAGTCCCCCCTTTAACTTTGGAAACATATGGTATTCCATGCTACCAAGGGCCATTTTTTTGAAGTTGGGCACCTTGCCACAAAAAATTTCTTTCCAGTCCTCTAACTGCTTGAAGAATGTTTTTTGGAGTTGCCAAGGTAAAAATGAGATATAGAGGAATCGCTTGAAGAACATATTTTAGGAGAACCAATCTGCCAACAATATTGAGAGGGTGAAAGGTCCAATTGGATAACCTTTTGCTCAGTCTTGTAAGAATATCCTCCCATGAGATATTGCGTACTCCATAAGTGAGCAAGGGAACCCTGAGGTATTTAGATTGAAGGGAGCTCCTAGAAAATCCTAGGATGCACATGATATCGAATTGGATAGAGAGGGGTGTTAAAGAAGAAAATATAGGACTTGAGGTGATTGATGGAAATACCAGAAGCTTCCATGAAATCATCAATATTTTTTTTGAAAGTTTTGGCTTCTCGAGTAGAGGGGCTACCCATTAGCATTGTATCATCAACAAGATGGTTATGGGTTAAGGGATCAACCGAGCGGTGAAGAGTTAGACCTTGGATCTTTTGATTGGACACCACTGCCTTAAGACTACGACCTATCCATTCATACATAAGAATGAAAAGGAAAGGGGAGAGGGGATCTCTTTTCCTCATACCGCGTGAGGGATGGCAGCGGGGGGAGGGGGTACGATTGATCAAAATGAAGAAGAAAGTAGAAAATATGAGGGCCATAACCCATCTGACCCAATTATGGTGAAATCTAAAAGCTAGGAGGATTTCCTTAATATATTGCGAACTAAGCTTGTCAAAGGATTTGGTCATATCCAATTTTATGAGCATGCCTGAATTTTTAGTGGTTTTTAAGGAGTGTTATCACTGAAATTTTGTCTACAAATGGTTACATAAATCCAACATCTCCAAACACCTATTAGTTCATCCATGGTCCAAAAAATGAACTTCCAAAGGGCACAAACTATACAATTGGTTATAAAATTAGCATGCGCTCAGAATGCAAAGGAAGCATGTGCATGTGCGCTAGTTGAAAACACCGAAAAAACGTACATGAGCCCGATGCGTGATTGTGGACGCAAAAAGCCACGCACACTTTAGAACGACACATTAATGATTCTGGTCGGCCTCCCACCCACGTCTAGTTTAGTTCCCAAGTTGATTTGACCCCCAAATTCGAGCTGAATCCGAAGGGGGGGCTGGTCAAAGACCTAAAGGTGCCTTAAAGGGCCCCTTGTTCACATTAAAGACTGGTTGGATAATGCCTCAAATCTTTTCTATAAAAAGAGGCCATGGGTGCACTATATTTCCAAGAATCTATTTGTATTGTTATGCTGCCTCTATTCTCCTACAAGGAACCTCTTTCCTCATTGGAGCATACAAGCACCATTTCATTAGGCTATTCACATCACCTCTTGAGTGAATGAGCTTTGGACTTTTTCACCATTTCCTTTTAGTTTTCTATTTGTAAGAAGAGTTCAATCATTGGGGGTTCAAGAGCCCTCCCTTGGAGGAAGGGGGAACCCACAAGTCTCCCTTTCTCTTTGGTGTTTGCCCACTAATACAATCTATCCATTGGTGGCATGAATATCAGTCTTTCTTTTGTTCTATTTCCTTTATGCACTTTAGTTTAGTTTCTTTAATTGTTATTAGATTAGTTGTTTCTTTGTTTCTTGTGCTTGATGTTTCTGATTCTTGCACTCATTTCTGTTCTGTCTAGCTAACCCAACTGGACTTGTAAGTGTCCTTCTTTTGCTCATTTAGATGACGAAAAGGATACAATAGATTGACGACTCCACTGGGGAAAGGTATCAATTTCCTCCCCATTTGGGTTGTTTGAGCACTTCTTTTTGGTTTATTTAACTTGCAGGAACCATTACCGGCCCAAGCCTGCCTGCAAAAAGTTAAATTCGGAGTTGAGCTAAGAGAATTTCATCCAAAATTTTATTCTCGGTAGTGTAACAGAAAGTGTGTGGGTTTTTTAGCCCATAGGCACGCCTTCCGAGCATGCGCGCCAAGAGAACATTGTTCCTCAACGCCTTATGCGCACCTGTGCCAACATGTCATTTTTTATTTGCGCATTGGCACCACATGCGCCTCTGTCTACTCTGAGACCCGAGCATCTGTCTAGAAATTCAAACATTGTAAGGGTTTTTGTGATATGTTGAAGGCCCATAACCTTCTTAAGTTTGATTCTATGCAAATTGTAATATGCACCACACTTAGATTCCCTCTCCACATGAAGGGTTAGTCAAAACATAGGCACTTAGGGGGTTAAAATCCATATTTATCCTCTTTTTGCTTTCATTTTTCCACATGGATGGCTTGATTTGATTAAATTTAAGTTGGAATCATTCTATATCACATATATAACCACTTGCATTAGGACTAGAAATTGAACGTCAATCATTGAGTATGCTCTTCTCTCGTGCCATAGAGCGATCTTGAGAATCAGAAAAATGATGGAGGGAAAATTTCATCTTTCTTAAAAGACAAAATCTTTAGGAGAGGACAACAACCCCCTTTGGGACTCCTCTTAGTTTATTTTCAAAAACATATTAAACTTGTAAGGGTCTACACATGCCCACATGCTGGAAAGATAGGATAGTTTGAAGCTACTTTCTTAGTTTACATCACTAGGGGAGTTTAAAGGTTATTGTAACGAGTCCATACATGCTCACATGTCCACAATCTAGGATAGTATTTTAAATATTTCTTAGATTAAATCACATTAGGGAGTTTAAAGAATTGGTAAGGACCCACATGTCCACATGCTAGTTCTCTGGGGACTTTAGAATTCCGCAAGGTTGTACCAATGGCATCTAGTAAATTAGGTAATCAAGAGTTGTAAGGACCACACAAAGTCCACATGTTGCAAGGTGACACCTAACTTATTAAAAATTTGACAGACTTTCACTTGTTTACACACAAAGTCACTACTCACTCACATAGTTTCATCTAGAATCATGGAGGTTGAAGTAAGTTTCCTCCAAAGGGATTCCAAAATGCCCCACCCTTTTCTTGACGAAACTGTCCACTCCCACTTAATTTGAACGAGATTGGTCCAGACCCCCAATCTCAGAAACAACCACATCTAAATTTTTTTCTAAGAACTCACTAAGTTTTCCTCCACAGGAGGTGCCAAAAGATTTTTTTTAGTCTATGTAGGATCTCGGGGATAGGCATCCAAATAACTCCCTGTTATCTAGCTCTCACATATTCAAACATTAGAAGTTGTCAAATAGGGAACTTTAAATCCTCCAAGTCAAGTGTTCCTAACACCATAAGACAGAGAGATACCCATGAAGGGTCAAAGGCCGAGGTCTGGTTGTTCTGTACATCCCCCCTTGAGGCATCCACCTCTTGGACGGGATCCAACCCGTGACCCATTTATGAGGCCGAAAATCTAAATGTTGCACTTTGACGGAGGTACCTAGTGACCAAATTTTAGGACATCTACCTAGGTGGCAATTGTGGGTTTCAATTGCACCTTGATCGGATTTTGTGTGGCTATTGGGAAATATTGCTAGCTCTTTCGGGATATGCACCCTCTACCCCTCATTATAACTGATTACTTCATCCTTCACTAGTTCCTTTTCCGGTGGCTTTAGATCCCACTGTTGAGTGCTATTGGAAGGTCCAGTGCTATTTGCGAGGAAGGACATTACGTCTTTGTAGGACACGAGCATTTGATTTCTTTGTTCTCCCACACGAACAAAATCCACCCATCCACATATATGCTTCTTTGTCAATTGATTTATGTATGATGCTCTTGTGATTACAAAACGATTGTGAGATATATTGTGAAGGTCCAAGTTATACAAAGTCTCTTGTTCATTTATTACTCTCATCACCAGTTGCACACATTCATTTTGCTAGTCAGACATCATAGGGGACCCATGGAAACCCCCACCATTCCATACCCTTGCGAAATCTCCCTCCCATTCGAGGAGGAGTTCCTCATCTTGCGCACTCATCGACTCAACCCTCTCACACCCTCGTGAGTGCTACTGTCTTGGGATCATCTTTTCTTGGTTCCACTTTACTTGGGTCCACTTCCCAAGGTCAACCATCGACTAGCTTTCCTTTACAAGGAAGCGAGGGGCACACTTCTTCCCAAGGAGGAAGTACCACCCCACCTAACCCCCCTCACGGGTCATGTACACAAACCACTCACACCATGGCTGGAACTAATCCTCCAACACCACTCCAGATGCCATACTTGTCTTCCCTCAACATACCAGATCTGAGTAAGCTCACCAACGATCATATATTGCACGACCCCACATGGCCTACAATGCTTACCAAATTACCTTCATACATTCCCAAGTTTGAAGGGAAGGTAGGAGACGACCCTGCCAACCATGTCATGACCTTCCACCTATGGTTCTCTTCAAACAACATCATGGACGACTTCGTTCGATTACGGTTATTCCAATGCAGACTCACTGGCCCATTAACCAAGTGGTATGTAGATGAAAATTCAGGGTCCCATGTGACCTTTGAATCATTGGCCAAAGCATTTTTGACCTTCTTTCAACTACCAATACACCATGACAATGGTCTCAAACTGCTCTCGGAGTTTAAACAAACCTCAACCACACATATCACTGACCACATTCATGAATGGCATCGACGACGTAGCTTATGCAAAGTCGAAACCACCAAGCAACAATGCCTCGATTGGTTTCTCAGATCACTTGTCTCCCTCCTTGCCAAGGATGTGGCCTCCACCTTCCCTAATCTGAAGAGGAAGCCATTAGTAAATATCATTAGTATGATCTCATTTACGCACAATCGGGATACTTATACACAGTACTACCTGACATCCCAAGACCTGTACCATTTGGTCAAGACAAAGCTGGGATGTCTCACTCAGTGGACAGATTGATTGGTACCACAACACATCATAATCTGTACATCCAAACACCACCCATGTATGGTACACCCCAATATCCACCAATATATGGCAGACTTCCTTATTACCCCCCTCCCCCTTACCCACAACAATACCCTATGGTACCTCCTCCACCCACGAGTGGACTTGCATTGACACCTATGATGCATCCAACTATACAACCAAGTTCTAGTACCCCCTGTACCTCAGCTTACACCCTAAGCACTAGTGAAAGCATCACACCTTCCTATGTCCCATAGGGATCATTGCCACAAAATAATCCATACTTTCCATTTCCTAGTCCTCCCCTACCCATGGCTCCACCACAAGGACAACCACATGCTGGGGTTAACTTTTTTCAACCCTCTCCCATTCAACAATTTCAAATTTTTGAACAACTGAATACGAAAAATCTGGCCCATCAGTCGAATAATGCCCAAAAGAAAGGAAAAAAACGAAACAATAATAATCCCGAACCAGGAGGAAATAACCCCCAACAAAACCAACTTATTAGGGACAATCAGAATCAAGGGAACTAGAACCCCCAAGGGGGAAATAAAAATAAATGCCAAGGGAATAATAATAACAACATCCAGACAAACCTCCCTTGTGTCCTTTGCAGTGAGTATGGCCATTATACTCACCATTAAACCCAAATTGCTGAATTTAAACGGATGAAAGAATCCATGAACGAACCTATTCCCCCAACACCGCCTACCCCTCAACAGGCCCCACAACAATATGTGCAACAACCACCCCCAATGGTGTTGCAAAACCCAATTCCACACTAATGTGTGATGAATACCCAGTAGGAGATGCACCTTGTCCCACCACATATGGGACAGTATCAAAACCCTGGCACCCCTGCAGATCACACTATCCTCCTCACTAGTGAAGAGGAAGTTCTTCTACAAACGCGCAGTCGTCAATACAATGCGCCCCTTGAATCTACTACCACCACATCAGACACAATTCCAATTACAATGAGACCCCCTCTGATGATTCCACGCCCTAAGACTGAGACCCCCCTTTGTATTCCTCGTATCCCCTTATGACAGAATGTCAACAACCCTCAGGCTAGGGCAACACACAATTACAGTTTGGTCGATGACTTGGCACAATCCCCCACCGCCATGTCAATCTTGGAAGTCCTCCAAACCTGTCCCACTCAATGGAAGTCCTTACTCTTTTCCCTGGGGGCAGTCGACCCTTCTGTTACTAGACTCATCACATTTGATCTAGGTTGTGGAGAACCCTGTCTCCCCGCTTTGGTAGCTTTCCAAATACCCATCAAAATTCAGAACATCATAGTGCATCGATGCATAATCAATGAAGGTGCATCCACATGCATCATGTCCAAAATCGTATGGAAAAAACTTGGCTCCCCCAAGCTCATACCATTCACCATCACTTTGAGAGATTATGATGGACGACCATCCTCTCCTGAAGGGCTCTTTCAAAATGTCCCTGTAGAACTCAGGGGCAAAACCATCCTTATCGACATTGAAGTTATCGACGCCTCACTCGAGTACAACATCTTGTTTGGACTTAGCTACATGTATGCTATGAAGGTAGTAACATCTTCTGTGTTTTGATCGATGATGTTCCCCCACAACAGGAAGATCATCATTATCGATCAGGTTTCACATTACGAGCCTAACCCTTCCTCCAACATCAATGACATTTTACCTTTTGTCCACACTAATACCGATGTCTACCCACTCGTCGAGATGGGCCCCACCATCTTCAAAGATCCATCCTTGCTAGGGACATACCACGGAGAACCCCCACTCATACATCCCTCAACTCAAGTATGCGTCATCTTCCAATGGAACTAGCACTGGAGATACCATTCCTCCCACTGAGGCTTCTTCACTTCCTGACGTCACATTGGTCGCAGAGCTCCTACCTCAGGAATCCCCTAAGAACTCTCCATCACCACTTGTTCCTGATATAACTCCCCCCCAAGGTCACATGCCTGTTTAGGAGACATTCCCCCAAGCCATTACCCAAATCCCCTTCTTCTACCCCCCACCGGGCATCCAAGATTTCCAAGTAACCGCCATGCTTACTCTACCTAACATGGTGCTTGCCATCCCAGTTTGGTATCTACACCCACCTGAGATGGTTCCTCAACCATCCCTTCCTCCCCAAATCAAGGGAATCCCAATGCAGATACCAGTCCTCACTCCGACCGCACCACCCTCACCACCACTCTCTAGCACCACCGATACAGCTGGGGGTAGAAGGAAGAAGGAAGAGCCCACCACTCCACTCCCCCCCCGAGTTCAACTTCCTTGCGCACTATGTGAGAAAAAAGGACACCCCACCAATGGATGTGCCTCTCTCCCCGAGTTACGTAATTTAATCTGACTTCCTTGAGCAACCACACTGCTCGTCGCTCCACCCAACGCACCTAGTACTACCACCATGTATCCAACTCCAGGTAACACAAGGTTGTGAACCAAATTTGCCCGTGCCATCTGTTCAGAGTATGGCCATTACACCCACCATTTCTCTGTGCTACCCCAATTTCGACAGACATTAACAACAATATGCCAGAGATTTCAGCAAGAGTCCCCCCCATCCACGTCATCAAGTACTCCGGTCACAAACATCCACTATGTCACGACTTCAGTTAATGAATGGATGAGATGCCCTTGCTCTCTCTGTGAATCATTGGATCATTTCACATGCCAATGTTCTATGATATTTGAATATAGGCGTCGCCAAATGGCTCTTGTTCAGAATCCTACACCTACCTCACTGCCAGAGGTACTAGTGATTACCCCTACTCCATCCCTTGATGTTGTTCATATACTCTCTCCTGAGCCTGAGACACTCCCTACTCCTCCATAGTTCATGGATAACCTATTTGAGGATTCGCCCCCAAATCCCCCCAATTCTCCAGTTCATTTCCCCATGGAAATTTTACTCCCGACTACCATTTTCAACCCACATTATCTCGATATTTCGTTTATGTCGAGCAAACCATTGCAACCCCCTTGCATCCCCCCCTACCTCTTCACTACCAGAAGACAACCACATGGTGCCAGTCACCAATGTTACTCCCATGGACCCCCTATATTCTTGACAGTTCCACTGCGACAAAGACATCGTCAAAGAATTAACTACCCTCGATTGCCCATGGGATCTGCTCCATCACAGAGCGCTCTTTCTTTCACAGGAAACCTTTACTCCTCCTAACCAAAACTCCATATACGCAATTGAAACCAAAGATTTTCTCCCATCAGGGAATATAGATTGGTTCAATAATCCTATCCCTGCCCCCGACGCTTTTGAAGAAGGCAACATGGCCAACATTTCCCCCACCGTCAAAATCGATATTTCCATCAAACCGGGAATCACCATTGGTGCCACATGCTCTCCTGAAGAAATCATAGCCTACAAAGCTCTCTTCCAGGAATACCAGGACATTTTTTCCTGGTCATACACAGAGATGCCCAACCTTGATCCTTCAATTGTCGAACATCGTATAGACACATGGTCTGATATCACCCATGTACGACAAAAGCAACGCCCATTACACCCATCTGAAGTAGCGGCCATCAAAGCCGAGATTGAAAAATTATGCACTGCAGGGTTCATATACCCCATCGCATATATGCCATGGGTCTGCAACCCCATCCCTGTCAACGAAAAATAAGGCACTATTCGCGTCTGCACTGACTTTCGTGATCTCAATCACGCCTGTCCCAAAGACAATTTTCCAACTCCTTTTATCAACCAAATTATCGATGATTGTGTCGAGCATGAGGCTTTGTCCTTCATGGACGGTTTCTCTGGCTACAACCAAATCCAGATTCACCTAGCCGATCAATCCAAAACCTTGTTCACTACCCCATGGGGTACTTTCGCATATCATGTCATGCCTTTTGGCCTCAAGAATGCTGATACGACATTCCAACGGGCCATGACATACATTTTTCATGATCTGGCTCACATCATTCTCGCCTACCTAGACAATCTCACCACTCGATCTAAGAAACGCACTCAACATCTAGATGAATTACATGTCGTCTTTCACAGGTGTCATCAATACAATATACGCTTGAACCCCCTCAAGTGTGTATTTTGCGTCACCGCTGGACACCTCCTTGGGTTCATCGTTTCCCAATGCAGCATCACCGTTGACCCCATCAAGGTCCAAGCCATCACCGAAATTACACCACCTCAGAATTTACGCCAACTCCAAAGCCTACAGGGAAAAACTAACTTTCTACGCCACTTTGTCCCTAATTACGCCACTTGTGCACACAGTTTCCTTCGCTTATTGCGTCACGATATCCCATTCCAATGGGATGAACATGCCCAAACTGCTTTTGATGATTTAAAAGAGACACTCTCCAACGCCCTCTTGATTAGTCCGCCCGACTATAATCGCCACTATATCCTCTACTTGTCAGCCTCAGATGTCTCAGTAGCAAGAGTTCTTGTCCAATTAGGGGATGATGGCCGTGAGCATGTCATTTACTATATTAGTAAAAATATTTCAGGACCACCCCTGAAGTACAATCACGAAGATAAACTCACCCTTGCAGTTGTCCTCACAGTCTAGAAACTACACCATTACATCCTGCTTCGCACTACCAAAGTCATAGCGGATTCCAACCCCATGCAATACTTGCTCAGTTGCCGACAAATTAATGGTAAATTTTCCCGATGGATCGTCATCCTTCAAGAGTACAACCTCAAATTTTCAACACCCAAGAGAAAGAAATCCCTCATCCTCTCCGAACTCATTACGACCTTTCCCTCAGAGACTACCAGTTCACCCATCAATACAGACTTCCCCGACGAACATCTCTTCTACATCCCCTCGGATGATCCCTGGTACGATGACCTCCTCGTCTACCTTCGAAGTTTGGACCTCACCTCTCCTGGGACGATCCTCGGTGTATTCACCATCAGGCCCCTCGATATCTCCTTATTGGTGACATCTTATATCGATGAGGGGTCGACACCATCCTTCGTCGATGTTTGACCATCGACGAAGCTGACAAAGTTCTGAATGATTGCCACAACGACACTTGTGGTGGCCACCTCTCAGGGATGTCCACCACCCAGAAAATAATTTGAGTACGCTACTTCTAGCCCACATTGTTTCACAACTCTATCCATGCCGTGAAACTCCATGACAAATGACATCTTTATGCCCATAAAGTCCGAGCGCCACCCGCTCTTTTACACCCAGTCATCACCGCCGACCCCTTTTGCAAATGGAGCATTGACTTCATGACTTGTAACCCTCCATCCAACAATGGAGACAGGTACATCATCATGGCAGTTGATTACTTCACCAAGTGGGAAGAAGCCATGCCCACCTTCAACAACACCGCTGACACCACAACACGTTTTTTCTTTAATCACGTCATCTCCCACTTTGGGGTCCCACTAGAGTTAGTCTTTGATCATGGGAAACACTTCGAGAATGATATTTTTGTCGAACTCTCCTCCAGGTTAGGATTCTCCCATGAGTTCGCCTCCCCATAATACCCTCAATCCAATAGACAGGTAGAGGCGGTCAACAAGGTCCTCAAAACCATGTTGTAGCACACGGTTAACAACATAAGAGTAATTGGCGTCATATGTTGTTTTCTGCACTGTGGGCTTATCGCACAACAATTAAAACTACCACTGGATTTACAACATTTCATCTTGTCCATGGGGTCGAGTCCACTCTCCCCATCGAATGCAAAATTCCCACCTTACGTACCGCCATTGAGCTATTACCTGACACTCCTCCAATGGAGCAGCGTTTGCTGAACTTAGAATCGTTGGATGACGACCGTCGGTCTTCATTACAGAATAATGAGGTAGCCAAAAAACGGTCGAAGGCCACCTTTGATCTCCATGTCAACCTTTGCTCATTCAACAAAAGAGACCTCGTCTTTTCTTACGATATCGCTCACGATACCCTCGGCCATGGAAAATTTGAGTCATTATGGCATGGACCCTACATCATCCAACATTGCCTCACTAAAGGCACATACATCCTGGCCTCTCCCGAAGGCCACCCTCTCAAAGAACCTGTCAATAGGTTGTACTTAAAGAAATTTTACGCTTGAGCGTAGACACTCTACACTAGGCTTTTTGTTTTTTGTACACATTTCGTAGAGTTTTTAATCTTCTTCCCCGCCCCCATGCCTAGCATCTAAAATACCATTTGTGTTATTGACAGATTCCTCCTCTATCGGCCTACCACATCGGTTACACCGACGGAGCTAGCCGATGGACACATAATCTCGCTTCGGCTCTTGGGCCCTCTATACCCCCTCACATGAACTGCTCCACTCCAGCGGCATATGTTTGGGCTCAACAACCAACAACCAAGCATAATACACATCCATCATTGGCCTCCTTTCCGAGGCCAGTCACCACCATATTCGTCACCTTAGCGTCTTACTAGATTTCCAACTCGTGGTCCTTAAGCTCAACAATGTGTACCGTGTTCGTGATCCTCGCCTCTTCCGCAAATACTTGCAAGTTAGACTTTTATCTCGACATTTTGATTCAATCACATTTACACATATTCCAAGACAATTCAATCAAATAGTAGATAATATGGCCAACCTAGTGTTAGATTGGCATTTATCACATCAAGATACCATTACACATACATAAATCATCAAAAGTCTGTCACAACATATAAATTAGAGACCATAAAATACATCAAAAATCATCATCACATGTGAACATCATATAGATCCAAAATGTATATCCATATATATATATATATATATATATATTGATCATTATGCCATCAATGTTTACAAAACATAGTGCAACATGTCCGTCATCTTTAGCCAGGTGAACCACCTCATCCCTATAGGTACAACATAGGTGTCACATCACCCTATACAAAATGGGCTCACATGCCTATATAAATACAAAAATACACATACAGAGGCACTCATGGCGCCTCTATATCTCCCTCACCTGGTCCTCTCTCTGGAGGAGGTGCCCCACCAGCTAGAGGTCCCTCAGGTCCTGGGGGCAACCGCCTAGTCATAACTGCCACCTCTATAGCTTCTCTATGGATCAGGGTCCACAACTATGCTGAAAGGCCCACACACTGCTTCAAGACTCCCTCATCTTGGATCTGAGTCCACATGCCCTCAGACACTCTTTGTAATACCACCTCCAATCGATGACGTAAATTGTCAATCTCTCTGTCGACCCCCACCGGAGGATCATGTGAAGGCCCTGCACCGGGGTCATCATATCGATGTCTCCCACTTGATCTCTCATCATCGACCAACCTCACACCAACCTCGTTCCGCTGTCATCTCTGCCCTGCTCGTGGCTCTCCCCGCGGTGGTCTCACGAGCCCCTGACGCACTCGCACTCTGACCAAATCTATCTCTCATCCGCGCGGTCCCACATCTGCACACACAACAACCAAATGATAGCATCAACATCCATCCATACATAAAACATATGCTATACTATCTAAAACTCAAAACCATCAAATACATCACCGTACCT